>JAPFFP010000009.1:1047193-1064824 GCA_026153255.1 Solanum medicagineum | reverse complement strand
TGACAATTAAGCTAGTCGTCTGTGGGCTTAATTTGAACACTATTAGTGTTTATGTGCCTCAAGTGAGCCTGGATGAGAAGGCCAAAAAGCTCTATTGGAAGGATTTGGACAAAAAGCTTGTTTGTGGCTTAATTTGAACACAATTAGTGTTTATGTGACTCAAGTGAGCCTGGATGAGGAGGCCAAACTCTTTTGCAAGGATTTGGACAAGGTAGTGAGAAGTATTCCAAACTCCAAGAAGATTTTCATCGGTATGGTGGCATGGAGTAGTAGTGAGGATGTGAACAACATATGGGTTAAGATTGCAAATTGCATTAGGGAAGCAGATACAAATGTACTAAGGGTATCTAAAGGTATGGTGGACACCAAGGAGATTGGTGGTGGAATGGAGAAGTCCAAGGTAAAGTGGAAGCAAAGAAGGTTGCATGTACAAAGTTGGCGGAGTGTGTGTATGAGAAAGAGAAGCGGACACTTAAGGAAGTCTATAAGATGACGAAGACAAAAGCTAAGTTAGCGATTACAGCTGCTAAGACGACAACTTTCGAATGCTTGTATGTTGAGCTAGGGGATAAAGGTAGGGATAAGAAATTGTATAGGCTTGCAAAAGCGAGAGAGAGTATGGTTCACGACTTGGATCAAATGAACTGCATCAAGAGTACAAAAGGTAAGGCGTTGGTGGAAGAGACCTCCATTAAGCAAAAATGACAAGCATACTTCCACAAATTCTTAAACGAAGTAGGGGATAGGGACATTGTGTTGGCTGAATTGGCACACTCTGAAAGACTTTGGGACTTAGGGCATTGTAGGTGTTTTAGAGTTGAGAAGGTCAAATGTGCTAGTTGTAGGATGAGCGGGAGAAGAGTGATTGGAATTGATTAGGTTCTGTTGGAACTTTGGAGGAGCACAAATAAGGTAGGTATGGATTGGTTGATTGGCTTATTTAATGCTATTTTTAAGATATCAAAAGTTCTTGACAAATGGAGGTGGAGTACAATGATTTCATCGTACAAAAACAAGGGTGATATCCAAAATTGCAATAATTGTAGGGATATTAAATTGCTAAACCACACTATGAAGGTTTGGCTGGGTTGTTTAATGCTATTTTTAAAATGGCAAAAATGCTCGACAAATGGAGGTGGAGTACAGTAATTTCATTGTACAAGAACAAGGGTGATATCAGATTTGTAACAATTATAAGGGTATCAAATTTGTAAAGCACACTATGAAGGTATGGGTGAGAGTGGTGGAGATGGGGATGAGGAGAGGGGTATTCATTTTTGAGAATTTATTTGGATACATACCGTGGTGATCGACTACTGAAACCATCCATCTTGTGCCAAGATTGGTGGAGAAATACAGGGAAAGAAAGAGGAACCTATATATGGTGTTTGTCTACCTTAAAAAGGCATATAACAAAGTCTCAAGGGTTGTTCTGTTGATTTATGTTATGGCGATAAAAAGACATGTATGATGGAGCCAAGATTCAGGTTAGAATGGTGGGAGGAGACTTGGAACACTTTCCAGTAGAGATGGGGCTACATTAAGGATTTTTTCTTAGTCTTTTCCTATTTGCCTTGGTGATGGATGGGTTGATGTGGCCTATTCAGAAGGAGGTTCCATGATTTATGTTATTTGCGGATAACATAGTACTGATTGATGAGACATGAGACAAAGTTAGTACTAGGTTGGAGGTTTGGGGACAAACTTTAGAGTCCAAAGGGTTTAGGTTGAGTGGGACCAAAATGAAATATTTGGAGTGCAAATTCAGTGTTGTATTGGATCAAATGGATGTGGAAGGCTTGCCACACAAATTATTCCCAAGAGAGAGTTTTGAGTAACTTGGCTTCATAATCCAGTGTACTGAGGACGTATATGATGATGTCACATATCGCATTGAAGTGGCATGACGAAATGGAGGCTTGCCTTTTGAGTCTTGTATGATAAGATGTGACACATCGCATTGGTGTGGTGTGGATGAAGTGAAGATAGCATAATCTAGGTTTTGAAGATGCATATTGCGGAGATGAGGATGTTGATGAATGTGTGGGCATACTAGTAGTGATAGAATTAGGAATGAGGTTATTTAGGAGAAAGTGGAAGTGACCTTTGTGGAGGACGAGATGAGGAAAGCAAGACTAAGATGATTTAGGCATGTGCAGGGGGTGCACCGATGCTCTAGTGAGAAGGTACTAGAGGCTTGTTGTAGGGGGTACGCGGAGGGAGTAGAGGTCGGCTGGCAAAATATTAGAGAGAGGTGATTAGATATGACATGGCGTAATTTTATATTACTTGAGTACATGACTTTAAATAGGAAGGATTGGAGATCGCGTATTAGGGTAGAAGGTTAGTAGGTGCAGAATGTTGTCCTGTAATACGAAGGTTTTAGGCTTGTTAGTACCTGTTGTAGTACTAGTCGTATCCTTGTAATTCTTGCCATATGTTATTTATTGTATTTCAATTATCACACTATTTTGTTGTTATTGTTTCTTTCTTATAGACTTTACACTGTTTTCTTATTAATTGTTATGCTTTCTTCATTGTTTTCTTCCTTTTTTACTTGGGTTTGATGCACTTAGATGGTTTTTTGAAAACAACCTCTCTACCACCATGAGAAAGTGATAAGATCTGTGTATACTCTATCCTTTCCAGATGTCACTTAGTGGGATTTCACTGGGAATGTTATTGTTGTTATTAGTTCATGATGATTGACATTGTTTAAGACAAAGATGCAGTTATAAAAAAGTGAAGTGCCTAGCTCTTTTGTTTTTCTTGGTGTAAACATAAATATATTAGAGGCACAATCTTTTGTTGATGTTCTATGTCTCTGTAAGCTAAGTTCTGCGGACTCTTTCTTTTTTTTTTGGCTGTCGAACTACAGGGTTTAGTCTACCCACATCCCTGATACTTTGACTGGAAAAATTTTTTTTGGAGGGAGGGGGAGGGGGAATAGAGATTTTGATTTCTTAAAATAAAAGATAGAACAAATTTAAGACATGAAAAATGGCATACCTTCAATCCGTTTTTAGCTTTTCCTCTTGGTCAATATTTGCTATTTAGAAATGTTTTCTTTCTCATAAAAAAGAGGGACAATTTCTAAATTAATTATTCACATGTTAATTTTTTTGATAATTACTCCCTCTGTCCATCTTTATTTATCCCTCTCTACTATGTTGGGATATCCAACAATACTTGTCCACTTTATGAAATCAAAAGATAATTTTACGCTTTGTTCCTAATTTACCCTTATCATTAATTATAGTCATTTCTCTATTATATTTTTCAAGGTATTGTTTTTATTATATTCAAAGGGTAATTCGGTAAAATTACCCTATCTACTTCTTAATTCCTATGCCAAGTTCATAAAGGACAAGTAAAGTGGACGGAGGAAGTATTTTATGTTTTTTTAATGCCTATCTTGGAATATGAAAGATTGAATTCCATGTTGGAGGTCTTAGGTTCAAAACCCCTTGCCAACGAAAGCAAGAGGTTTGCCTTTTGGGTCGAGCTCGTCGCACTGGGTTGCCTAGTGTGGGTTACCTCTCCTATGTGGTTTGCGAGCTATTGCATAGGAGCGGGGGTTTATCCTGTGTGGACCTAAAGGGTAGCGGCTGCGGGTTCCGCTTGTCATAAAAAAAATAATTCTGAACTTTTTTTAGCCAAATCCTAGCACCCTTATCCATACCTAGGTCCGCACTCTAGTATTTATAATTAGATTTTGCTGAAGCCGACCCCTGAATCTGTGTCTGTGTCAGATACCTGCACCCGAGTCTGAGCAACTTAGTCTGTAGGTAGGTTGCAGCTTAGTACATTTTCATATATTCCCTTGTAATTATGGACAAAAGTGGTTTTTATGCAACAAATAGTTATATAAAAAATGTTGCCTTCTCAAGAAAAAAAAAAAGAAAAGAAGTAGCAATAAAAAGAAATGACTTGTTATGGAGTAGAGGAGATTTTCCCACATTTTCTTGTGAGTTTTGCTAGGAGGAAGTAAATCTGCCATCGCTTGGAAACACAGAAACTAAGGGATGAATTTCTTTCTCAGGAATACATAAAAGTTATTTTCTCTCAGTTTTGCTGCTCTTTTGTGACAGCCAAACATCCTCTTGCGTGTCCTTGGCTTATGTTTGTTTATGCTTTCTATGCTCTGCTTTCTTCTTAGGGAATATTGTTACTATAAAATTAGCTTTGGATGGAAGAATATCCACAGGGGTTATATATCTGTCTGATGACTGGCATCTCGCTAGTATTATGTTACCAAGCATGTATAGCATTGAGGAAAAGACCAACTATGGGTCAGTGAGTTTGTATTAGGTAATGGTCCAAGCAATGGCAAAAGATTTTTTCAGATTAGAAGTTTTGTTGTAAATGCCGTTAAGTTGCTCATTATTTACCTAATGTCCATGCAGTTGAAATGTCAGGAAAAGTTCCCGGAGAACATTTGCATGATAAATGATTTCTGTGTACAATGGTTCCAATGCTTTGAACCAGTTAAACATGTAAAGAATTCATTTTGTTACAATTGGTAGATAATGAAGTCCATATGATGCTTATACTGGATTCAGCATTTTTCTGCATTGTACCTCTCAAAATGCGTACCTCTCAAAATGCTCTTTGAGACGTGTAAAAATTTCAGACTGATTGCTTTAGTGAAGATCCTTTGATAAGTTGTTAGAATGTTCTTTATCAATCACATTGGATTCTATTCACAAGACAATAAACATGTTGATCATGTCTGTGTTAAGTTCTAGATGAAATCTTTTCTGATTTTCAGGTGATTGGGGAATGTCATTCTGTTAAAATAAGTGATGAAATAGCAGAGAAGTATAGAAGATCTGGTGATCTGTCAGACCGCAAGATATTTCTTGAATTTTGCCTTCATACGGTTTTATATCAACCAACTTCTCAAAGGTTGGACTAGATTTTATATGAGTATAATTAGTTTGGTAATTTTGATATTTGAGAAGCTAATTGACTAATTTGTTGTTAAATAAAATTTATGAATACAGCGGCGCTTGCCCTGCCGGACTTTCAATTACTCAATGTGACCGTGTTACTGGGAAACGACAATTGACAAGTGACTATTTAAGAAATGTGAAGGTGATTCAGTAGTTTAATGTACCATGCTGTATACATTACATGGATAGATTTTTTCCCATCTCTGTTGACTATCTGAAGAAAACATATTGTTGGTCTATCTCTCATTATGCAGTTAGGAATCTTGAATATTGTTCAAGCCATGGAACTGTCTACAGAACTTGTTTATCCCCTCTATGTGGCTGCATCTGCAGATTGGTATTTTTGTGTTTCTTTCGAAGCTGATTCTGCGGAACCTGATGTGTTTAGTTTTTGTTTTAGGTGGTAGAATGTCTTTGCCCCCATATCTGATTTCAGTCAAATAACATCAGCTTCTTTGGTTTTATTTGAAAGTCAAGAGTCTATTGTTAAGAGAGGAGAGGAGCTTCACAAGAAGAATGCTTCTGGTGTGAATTTGGAGGATGCAAACCTCATGAGCAAACTGTTTCTGCTATTTAATGGTATGATATACATTATGTTAGAATGCAACTTGTTTTACCCTGATTTTTGTGATGCCGGTGATTGATTATATCTTATTGGTGCTGGAATTGATAGAACATAAATCTCTGTTAGGTTATCTTTGCATGGAATTGGAAGAGCGGATTTCTTATACTTGCAATTTCCTGATATACTGTTTTCTGCATCTTGATCTTTATAATATATAATGGTAATTCAAAGTTACCAGTTTCCAAAAAAAATAAAATAATGGTAATTGCAAAAGTTTGCCGAGATTATTCATCAATTTTACATTATTTACCAAGGATTTGTAGAAATCCTTGCTTGTAGTAGAATTGGGTCAACAACACCAATTCCATTCTTCTGAGCTTTGTGTTAATTTGGAGTCCCACATCGTTTGTGGATGGGGAACATGGACTCCTAATATGTTCTTGGATAATCCTTCCCTCACGAGCTTGCTTTTGGGATTGAGTTAGGTCCAAGGTCCATTTATTTACCATGGTATCAGAGTCGGGCCATTCCAGTTCATTGTTTCTGATGTTGGCCCTAGTCTTATATTGTCCACGCTTTAGATGTCCAATCGTGGGTGTGCAGGTGTGTTGGAGTTCCACATTGTTTGTGGGATGGGAACATGGACTCTATATATGGTCTTAAGCAATACATCTCTTATGAGCTAGCTTTTGGAGTTAAGTTGGATCCAAAGTCCATTTCGTTATCATGATATCAGAGCTGGATTAATCCCAATTCATTATTGATGTTGGGTTTCCGTCTTATATTGTCCATCCTCCATATTTCAAGTCCTGAGTGTGTGGGGTTGGTAGAGTCCCACATTGTTTGTGGGATGGGAACATGAACTCCTTGTATGGACTTGGGGGATCTTTCCCTTATAAGCTAGCTTTTGGGGTTGAGTTAAGCATGAGGTCCATTTCTTTATCGTGATATCAAAGCCAAACCCATCCCAAATTCATTGTTTTTTATGTTGGACCTCTCATCTTATAGTGTCCGTGCTCTATATGTCCAGTCGTGGGCGTGGGGGGTGGGGTGGGGTGTTCGAGTCCCACATCATTTGTGGGATAGGAACATGAACTCCTCATATGGTCTTGGGTAATCCTCCCTCATGAGCTAGCATTTGGGGTTGAGTTAGGCCCAAAGTCCGTTTCTTTGTCGCTTATCTTCCGTTTCTTTGTCGCTTATCCTTTGGGGCATCCACAGAATCTGAAGCTGTTTTAATTCCTTTAGTTTTTTCGTAGTTCAGAAAGTGCAATTTTCTGGCATCATTCTTGCATGTGCTTTAGCTCCACTGACCTTGTTCTTTAATTCAACTTCTTTGGTTTTGGTGGGATTTCGGTTAACCTCCACCATCAATGTTAGCTTATAATCTTAGGGATCATTCTGATTTTTTATATTTAGGCTTAGGTTTTTAGTTTTATTAGCAAGCTAGTCGTGAAAATCTCATGCTATGCATGGGCCCAATATGTGATATTAACTAAATGATGATCATTTCATTAAGTACAAAATAAATACTTGAAATCTAATGTGAAGAGGTCTATTGAGATATCCATAATTAAAATGTGTTTCATTACTGATTGTTAATGTTTTACTCAAAGCAGTTATAAAATATACACAAATATTATTAATATTGAAAATAATAAAGCTATAACCAAAGAATATAAATTTAAAACTAAAAGTCAGAGCTAAAGCGGGTCCTATAATTTTAATAAAGTTGTATAACTAATTAAATTAAAGTAAATTAAAGAAATATTTTTTAACATTTTTACGAAAATGCCCTTGCATCGACGTGTCTGCTTCACCCTCAACTTTCTCTTATATAATAAGAGAATCCTAGATCTATTTTCTGAGTTACTGGTGAAGAGAAGTGGTAAAATTTGACATCTCAAATGGTAAATGGGGTCTACCCCCAAAAACTAGCATCATTTGAAATTTTGGGAGAGGCCCATGATAAAGACATTGTTCCTTTACAAAAAAGGTTGATCCGACTCCAGCTAAGCTCTGACATCATGGAGATATGGTAAGTTGTTTCTAAACTCGGGGCTGTAATCTTATATTGCAACTCGTAGAGATACCATTTTGTCAAAGTAATCAAGGCTCAAGGGGTGATAGATATTAGTAGGTTGAGAACTTGGGATTGAGGAGTATTTGTTGAATTGAAGATGCTCTAGGGATAAGATCAAGTTTTCACAAGTAACTGTCAGATTTTCCATCTCAATCAATGGTATCTCCTGAAGGCTGGAGGTTTCTTTCGTTCTCAAAGAGGATTGATACAAGGTGACTGTGGTCACCTTTTCTATTCGTACTAGTTATGAGAGATTTGAATAATAGGATAAAAACTGCACAGGGCAATGGATGGATTAGGGGTTTCGTTGTTGCAAACTATCTAATTAACAGGCTGGAAATTACTCATATTCAATATTGCAGATGATGATGTAGAAGAGAGCCAATTAAAGTATTTATGGGTCATTCTTATTGATATATTTGAGTTGGGGGTCTTCCGGAAACAACCTCTGTATCTCTATAACGTAGTGGTAAGGTCTGCGTACATTTTACCCTCCCCAGATCCCACTTGTAGGATTTGACTAGGTATGTTGTTGTTGTTCTATGGGTCATTCTTATCCTTTTTGAAGCCATATATGAGCTCCATATTAATTGGAGGAAAAGTCAAACTTTCCAGTTAATGCGGTGCCAAACTTACAACATATGACAACTATACTGGGAAGGGAAGTTGGTGTTATAGACTATCTATCTTCAGATGCTTTTGGGAGGTGAAAGCAAATCAAGAGACGGTTGGACTGGAGTGTTGGAAAGGTGTGAGAAAAAATTTGCAAGATGGAAATTACACTACATTTCCTTGGGCAGTAGACTGGCACTCAAATTCTGTTCTGGATGCTCTTCCAACCTACTTGACGTCCTTATTTCCGTATACCTACAAGTTTAGTAAAGAGGCTTGAAACCTTGCAAAGAAAATCTTTTAGCAAAGAAATAAAGAGAAATGAGGATGCCGTTTTGTTAAATGGGAAACTCTTGACCATTATCAAACATAAAGGGGGACTCAAGAGTGAGGAACTTGAGAAAGCAGAACAGTGGTGGAGGTTTAATAGGGAGTAACAAGCACTATGGGGTGAGGTGTTAAAGGCAACACATAGAAATGAAAGTTTTTTGATGACTAGAGGTGAACAATCCTTTGGTACCAATTTGTGGAGAGTTACAAAGAACCTGTGTATGAACTCTACTGATAAACTGAGTTCTAATGTAAAGGACGGAGAGAGATTCTATTTTGGGAGGGCAAGTAGTTGGGAAGGAAGCCTCAAGCAGTTATTTCTTACAGATGATTTGAATTAACAATAGGGGGCTGCAATGAAGGAGCTTTGATCTGGACAGGCTGAAACCTCACCCTCAGAAGACCTCTATATGATTGATAAATGCCCCTATTCCGGAGCGATGCAGAGGACTACAGGAGTGGGGACATACACTTAGCTGGCAAAAACACAGAAACAGTTTACTCATCATATAAAAAATTGAACTAAGAGGGAATTCAACACAATTTATGGCCCTGGAACTTGGAAGCATATTTGGAGTGAAAAGATAACATACAAAATGACATGCTTTACTTGGTTAGTAGCCAGAGAAGCTGCCCCTTACACTAGGAAACCCTATGAAAAAGGGGAAATACGAATCTGTTCAAGCCTTCAAGGTGTTATTTGAGTTGACCAAAAGGCAGAGATAATCAACCATCTATTTCTAGTTTTCTACATTGTAATGTGACTGGTCAACGGTGTGATTTGTTCATTAATCTCAAGGGTATTAGGTGGGCATTTTCATGAAGAAAATATGTACTTTTGTTAGGAACACAAGGGGAAACTTTACTACTAAAAAAGATCGATAAAAATTTGTCCTATCAACTATTTATTAGAGCATTTGGAAGGAGAGAAATTCAAGATGGTTTGAAAATACAAGTAATCCTACTTCTAAGATCAAGTTGTTCATCAACCTCAAGGGTATTAGGTGAAGGCAATGTCAGGAAGCACATCTGAACTTCCAACAAAGGAGAACTTCACTACTAACAAAGACAACGGGAAAATTGTCCTAGCAACTTTTATTCTTCTCTACCTGTCTCCAAAAGTGAAATAAGGAATGCAAATTGTGTCACACTATAACGACATCAAAACACGAAGCTGCTCTTCATGTGTAGCTATTTATAAGGATCAAGCTTTTTTGCTTCAAAAGCTCTCATATTTCTTTCTCTGCGTATTGTCTACATTATAAGTGCTAACGGAGCAATACCCCACGCACGACATCTTCTCTTCCACCCTCTAAAGGTCCAACGAAAGAGTTCATTCTTCATAGTATCCGAAATAGTTAATTGTATCTTGAACCATCTTAACTCTTCCACCATAGACGTGATGCTGCATCATGTTTGACTATGTAGCAAGAGATGAATCACATCCTCTTCCGAGTTTTACCCAAAGCATCAACAAACATATGTGATCCTCCTCATTCTCATGTTTTCGACCATCAGCTAAACACTCGAAAAACACACCCTTTTTCTTTTTTCGCCCTAGGAATCCAAGTTGATATATGAGGAAAAACACTATTTCTTTTTGGCTAGCAACATACAATACTTAAATCCAAGAACCTGTTCAGTGCTTCCAACACCCAACCCGAGAATTTTGATTCTCTGTCGATAAGATTTGTTTATAGACATTTCAAGTAAACTTTGAAAGCTCTATTATCTCCAATTCGTCGAAGTTACTTCAAGATTTAAGATCTCAAATTAGGCTCTGCACATGTAATCATCGGACCTGTTGGACTTCATTGTCAATACTATAGATGTTTAGAAAAGTGATTCTCAACATGTTGTTCTTGCACCACATTCTTGTAGATATTAACCCCCACTCATTGAGAGACAAACATTAAATTCTTCCGACCCGTTTTCCTAAAGTTCACACCCAAATGACATAGATATATATATGAATAGCTATGGTGTTCGGGCTAGCTTGTACACACCTCGATTAATTTCATGGGATACTTGCCACCTTCCGCCAGCAACCGGTGCTAGGTAACTCTATCCACCAAGACTAACAAATGGTAAGAAATCACCTAGTGTTTTTGTCTGTGCTGAATTTTGAACTCGAATCCTTGTGGTGCTTAACCCACTTCGTTGACTACTTGGCCACACCCTTTGGTGTAGGTACAATAGTTTTTGTTGTTCATCACTCCCCTTCCATGGTGCCATATTTCTCCCATATCACCTCTCTCCATGAGGCACAGTGGTGTTTTTGGTTTTCCACCACCTTCCATTGTGTCAACACTTGTATGGGCCATTCATCTTAAACTTGTTACAACGGGATGTTTTTTAGGAGGAATGACAAGGCTTCATAGTCTTAATTGTGATGTTTTCTTTTCTAAAGTAATGCTTCTAGATTAACAAGGAACTGAAAGTAGACACTTCTAAGAACCCAAAACATGACTCTTCGGGGTGGCCCAGTGGTTTGGGTTTGGGACTTCCGTGTTGGAGGTCTCAAGTTCGAAACACCTTGCCAGCGAAAGCAAAGAGTTTGCCTTCTGGTTGAGCTTGTTGAGTACGGGTTACCTCTCTTGCGTGGTTTGCGAGCTATTGCATATGAGCTGGGGTTTTACCCTGTGCATACCTAAAGGGTAACGACTGCGGGTTTTCCTTGTCATAAAAAAAAAAAGAACCCAAAACACGATTTGCTATTTGAAATGATAGCTTTATCTGTTTTCTTGTAGAATAGTTCTGCACAATATTAATCCATTTCAACACAATGAACAAACAACAATAATCTTGGTTCAAACCATTAATAGTTACGTATTCCTTAGCATAACTATGTATCATAGACTTTTACTATCAAATTTTCACAACAACTACCCAAGTTTGGGTCAACTATTAGGCTCAATTCATGTCATCATCACCAAACAAAAACAAAGTGAAAATAAGATAAATATATTTAAATTATTATTATAATAATAATATTAAAAGTTTTCTAACAAGAGTAAATCACCCCCACTAATAGATATAACCTATATGATCTTTTTCCTCCATTATATTATGCCCTATCTTTAGCTAAGTCTGCGTTGATTAAAAATCAAATATTCAGCGGAATAAAAAATTGTAGGCAAATCTTTTCTTCCTAATAACATGTTGACGAATACAACAATTATGGAAGCAGATCTACTTCCAATACTAGAAGGCAAACTATCATTTCTGTAACATTAAAATATAAATACGTTTAGCTCACTTCAAATATCTTTACTACCATAAGAACAGTTCCTTTAAGAAAGTAGTAACATTTCTACCATATAAATAGATCATTCAGAAAGTAGAAACAACTTGTGAAGGTAAGTTTTTTGTCCCCTTAAGTGCAATGTCCGACAAAGTGTCACACAACAAAGGGAACTAGTCTAGTTATTAACAGGTTAGTCAACCCCCACTTCCACCATGACCTGCAACTGCTGTGAGAGGAACATATCTACAGATGTTTTTGGCACAATTCACTCACTGGTGTTATTGAAAATTATTTCTTAATGTTTTTGTCGTTTCTTGCTTCAATTTTTATTTCTGATGAATATGGCTTTGTGAGTAAGAAATTGTTTTGCTCTATCAAATGCAGATAATGCTAACGGTGTAGCTGTTTTTGTAGGTACCGCTGGAACTGACCAAATTCCACCAGAGTCTAGAGTTAGCCCTGCAAATCCATCTTTGAGAGCAAAACTGATGTCTATTTTTTGCCGATCAATAACTGCAGCAAACAGTTTTCCGTTGACTTTACAGTGTATTTTTGGCTGCATATATGGTAAATATCCTCTCTTTGGTGTAGCACTGGGATATGCTCGTAAACCATTATCACATCTTGTAAAGCATTAGAGTCATCTCTAAAACGGGACCATAAAAATGTCCAATACTTCATTTATGGGTTGCATTGTTTCTTCAAGATTGTGTGCTGGTATATTAGTTTCTTTTATACACACGAAATGTAGGATTTAAGCTCATACAGACTCCTACACTGAGATTTCTACTTGTCTAGAGGGTTATGCTTACCATTGTGTGATGTGTCCTTAAATTATTTTGCTCCTGATATGGGTAAAAAATGTTTTTTCCTTATGTTTATGATTTTTTCTAGAGTGGGCTGAATGAACTACTCTTCCATTCCAATTTATATACATAGTTCAGATTTTGAGAGTCAAACTTCTTTTATTTTTACTGTGCATTCGAGCATACAATTATAAATCACAAGAATTACCAATTTAATTTATTTAAAAGGCATATGAATAAATTGTGGTCAAAGATTTTCTTGTTTGACTCTCGAAATTCGAACTATGTCGTAAATTGGGACAAAGGGAGGGAATATATGTTTGTGCTTTAAGATTATTTTTCTTGCTTGGTCTGGTTCAGTTGCTGAACCCTTTCCTTTGGCCCATGGGGCTCACTTTTGGCTTTTAGATACCTCTATAATAAGCAACCTTGCCCTTTAATTTGTAATAGCTATTGCCTTAATCTTCATAAGATCCATTTGATTACTTTGTGTATGCAAAAATATAAGAAAGATCTTTCTGTACACCTGATTCTTGACAATACAAAGGGGCTCCTCATACATGAATTGCCATCTAATAATATAGGACAAGAGATTATTCTCCACTAGCAATAATGGAAGTAGTTTTTTTTTTCTATAACTCAATAGATATTAAAATTCATAAAAGAAAATTGGAACAATTGTAGGGCCCCTTCTTCATGTTCGTTTCACTTCCCATATTTTGGTTTTCTTGTAACAATATTTGGTTTAAATAGTAAAGTCTTTATATATGGAGAAGGGTGTAAAATGCCCTTCAACTATTTAAATTGGTACAGAACTACCCTCTGTACTCCTTTCGGCCCTCAAATGCCCCTAATGTCAGCCTTTTGGGTTAAAAATACCCCCAGCGTCAACCTTTTGGCTAAAAAATACCTTTATTTCTAACAACCCACACTCATAAGATGGGGGAGGATAATATTGTATCAAATCTCATAGTATGAGGGCATTTTTGGTCCTTTTTGTTAAAATAATTTGAAATATCTTACTGGATGGTCTCCTATGGTTGGCTTGATTTTGGGTTCTATACTAAATTGAAAATAAATAAAAGGAGGTTAGTCATCTACTTTTTGCACTCATGCCCCCAACCCCTCTAACCCCAACCCCACTCCACCTCTACCCCCTCTTTCACTTTTTGTTTCTTTTGGGATCTCGTCCATCATTTAATTTATTTTTAACTTAAACAAGGAAGAAAAAGGAGGAACGTAATGATGATATTCACACACATATACATATATATATATATATATATAATAAGTTCAATAGAATGTGATTCATTTAAGCAACTATTTACATATATAAACATTTTTCTTTTGTGTGTATCCGAAATTCAAAATAAAAATAATGAAAATAACCTTTTGTCATATTCCCATTTCTACCCACCATGATAATAATACAGATTAAAGAAATATGAAGAAGAAAATTTAGTTCAAGTTTTAGTCCCGGATATCCTAATTAAGAATAAGAGATTTAAAAACTGGAATGAACAAGATAATTAGATAATTGATAGAAAATTTTATTTTGAAAAGTAATAATCTTTTTCTAGATGAACAGGGCAAGTATGCATTTAGTTGAATCCCCAGTTATGAATCGGATTAATAAATGGAGGATTGATTTAATATAGGCTAATAGGAAGATATTATGAAATCAATAAATTTTGAATATTATTTTCAAGCGTATCAGGTCAAAATATAAATCAAGTATGATTTTATTCATTTATTTGAGAAAGCTTAAATTTGGACCAATCAGATTAGGCAATATAATGAATAAATATTTAATGATTTTATTTTAAGGGAATTGTTTAAAATAAGGGCAAATATGAGCCAATAGGTTAATATCGAGGGTATTTTTGAGCCAAAATGTTGACGTCATGGATATTTGGGGGCCGAAGGATGGATGAAGGGTAGTTTTATACCAATTCAAATAGTTGAGGGGTATTTTAGGCCCTTCGCCGTTTTATATATTCCAGTTTTTGTCTTTATTTGTTACATCCTAATGTTTTAACCATATACTCTCATATGTAATGCAATAACTATAAAGTCGTTGGCAATTCATTCAAGTGATAAGAGATGAAAAAAATATTTTTCTTGTATTTGGATTTTTGAAAATCAAGGGTGAAGCTACACACAATCATTTTAAAATGGTAAGTGACCATAAAAAAGTTTGCCATTGATACCATTTAAGTTAAATGTATGTGCTGGTTCTGTTCTGGCTTAAATCAAGCTTTATATGGGGTTTTTGAGTTTTATGTGATTTAAATGCTAAACGATGATTGTTGGAATGTAAATATAAAAAGTTATTTGTTGGGGACAAAAAATGTGAAAACAAAGCCTCAAATCTTTTTTACTTTTAACACATCTGTAAATTTGTTTTTTTAGTTTCAACTTGCAATTTCAGCGTGAGAGGTTGGATATAGTGGGGATGTGGAAACGCAGAGGTAGGCCGAAGAAGTAATGGAGAAAGGTGATTAGGTTCATGACACATTTGCTGCTCATCGATGACATGACTTTTAGATAGGAAGGTGTGAAAGCTGCGGATAAAGGTAGATGGTTAGTAGGTGGTTGAGTGTTGTTTTATTACTAGCCAATTCATGTAGTCAATGGCGTGGTGGTGGTCTAGAGCACCGTGTCTATCGTAATTATTAATCTATTCATGTAGGGTCTGTTTGGAAAGTTATCTGCTAATTGGAATTGGTGTAATTAATAGTGTAATAATTACTAACCTAGTAAGTGCACATTCTAGTAATTACAATGACTTGTTTGTTTATGTAATTACAAACGTATTTTAATTATCTAAAATTTAAAATTTTATATTAGACAAATAAGGGCCTTTATAAATGATGTTAAATTAAATCTTATAAAAAATAAGTGAGCTATATTTTTTAAATTAATATATTTTATTTAAATTAAACATAAAAACTAAACATACAAGATTCTTTTGAACATCATGAAATATCAACTCAAAACTATTAAAACAAATGAAATTGAAAATATAACATAAGTTCTAAATTCAAAATAAAAAATCTAACATATTAGTACTCTTATGTCAAAGTTCAACATAACGTACATAAATATGATTTAAAATAAAAGGAAAACAGAAGTGTACAACTTTATTCAACAATAACTTCTCCTTTAATTTAAAAATTAGAATACTAACAAAGTTATGCTAATGAAAGAAAAACATGGAATAGATAAAGGTTGCTGTGGAGTTGCTTTTGGAGGATTAGAGAAGAAATCCATCATTACTGATGAGGTTGGATGAAAGAAAGGTTGCTATGGAAGACAAGGAAGTAGAAAAGACAAATGCAACACCTAGACCTCGAGGAATTGGGAAAAACAAACTGAAAAACTTGCAATCCTGTTTAAATCAGCAGGTGGAAGGTTCCAGATCCAAAGGGAGAGTCCTATGTATGGCCCTTAAATGAAGGTAAAAGTACTTTGATGGAACTTACGGGGGATTAACAATGCTAGGAATATTGTCAAGAGTGCACTGTTGAAGTAGAAAGCAGACATATACTGCTTTCGAGAAACAAAAATAAGCCGGCAGGTAGAGAGCATTTTGAAGCAATTTTGAGCTAGCAGATGGATGAGGTGTGGCTACTTAGAAGCTGATGGCAGTAAGGGTGGAATTCTAATCATGTGGGATTGCAGAGTACAGGAAGGAACCTTAGTAGAGACGGGGCAATTTTCTATCACCTGTGGATTTGTTGGAGTCCAAACCACTTTTAGCGGGTATCTCACCGGTGTGTATGCTCCTCACACTAGGCATGAGAAATTGGAATGCTGGGAAGAAGTAGCAGCAGTCAAGGAGCTACGTGAAGGACCATGGGTCACATGTGGAGACTTTAACATAGTTAGATTAATGACAGAAAGAAGAGGATGCAATAGTATCACAAATGTGATGAATGATTTTTCTAACTGGATTGAGGAGATGGAATAACATAACCCTCACTTAAATGGTGGGAATTTCACTTGGTTCAGAGGGGCAAATCATCACAGTACAGCTAGGTTAGACAGATTCTTATATTCAATGGAGTGGGAAGAAATCTTCAAGAATATAAGGCTGATGATCATGCCCCGAGTGACATCTGATCATACTCCGGTTATGCTACAATGTGGGGACTGGGGTAAGCATAAGTCCTATTTCAAGTTTGTGAATAGGTGGCTCAGAGTGGATGGCTTCAAGGAGCTAGTTCATAGTTGGTGGAGTGAGTTTGTAGTGGAAGGTTGCCCTGCCTACAAGCTCAGTATGAAACTGAAGTTGCTGAAACAGAAACTCAAAGAATGGCCTAAGCAAGTATGTGAGGATCTGGGCATTAAGAAAAACAGTTTGTTGTCTGAGTTAACTAACATTGATCTGACTCAAGAATCAAGACATCTGACGGAGGAAAAGCTGATGGTGAGGGCTACAGTTCTGGTAGAGTTGGAGGAATTGGCAAAAATTGAGGAGTCTAGGTGGAGCAGAAATCCAGGATCTTATGGTTGAAACAGGTAATAATACCAACTTTTACCTAAGGATGGCTGCTGCTCATGAGAGATATAATAGTATTGATAGACTGATAATCAGAGAAGAGGAAATCAAAGAGCCAGAAGCTATTAAGGTGAATATGATTGAGTTCTATAATAAACTCTATACTGAAACAGAGCTATGGAGACCCTGTTTTGAGGTTGTGAACTGTCCTAGAATCTCCCAAGAGGATCAAGAGTGGTAGCAAAGACCTTGCACTGAAGATGAAGTGCCAAGTGCAATCAGATAATATGATGGTGATAAGGTAGGGCCTGATGGTTTCACCATGAGTTTTTTCAACGTGTGTTGGTAGACTTTGAAGGAGGACTTGATGTTAGGTTGTGGAGCCTGATATTGTATCGATGCTCAGAAACGTGTCCGATGTGGCCCGGAAGACTCATGGTACTGTAGCAACAGTCAAGGTACTGTAGCAACGGTCAGGGCACTGTAGCAACGGTAAGAAATGGCACTGTAGCAACGGCTAAGGCCCTTA
>JAPFFP010000009.1:1022962-1047093 GCA_026153255.1 Solanum medicagineum | reverse complement strand
GCCGGGGATGGCAGCCACGACCTAAGCATCATGACACCAGAAGGCCTGATAACAGGAGGTCTGGAAGACAAAGCGACAGAGAGGGCAGAGCAGCCCGAGAAAGCGCCCAAGTACTACTATGCGGAGAGCCGCATAGTTACAGGCATTGCCCCGAATTGAAAGCCTTGGTGTCATGCTGTTGAAACGGAAGGAGCAACAGGCACAGAAGGAGATGCACGATTCGGGAGAGGTGTCAGAGCCCAGGTTCGGAGGACCGGGGTGATGGATCGATGTATGCAGAATTATCGATGTGTGACAAGACCAAAGATCTGCAAGGGTGTCTTGTATCGAAAGTCTTCCTGTCATGTGATGGTACAGGCAGTGTGTCCCGTTGGGTAATAACGGTGGTACAAGATGATTTTGGCGGATCAGATGGTGTAACGTAGCGATATGGAAGGTCTGCATTAATGTCTTGTGTCGAAAGTCTTCCTGACAGGATAGTCGGACGGCGTCTCCCGCAGGTTGTTGCGGCGGTACAAGATGGTGGTAGCTCTGAAATGATAATCGTTGAAGGGGAGGTCATGAGACTGTCGGGTTCAGAGAATGCAAAGCAAGTAGGAGTTGAAGCTGAGTTGCAGAGGAGTTCGCCTAGCAATGTTGCCACTGAAACTCAAGAAACTCCAGAGACGATTGCTGAAGAACCTGAGGTGGAAAAAGTAACACCAGAGCAGACGTTGAGGAGATCTTCCAGAACCATCAGGGCACCAGATAGGTGGAGGATTCAATCAAGTGGGAGCAAGCCGAGGATTCAATCAAGTGGGAGCAAGCCATGGATGATGAGATGAGTTCACTTGAGCAGGTGTTGTCCCTATTCTGGATGAATGATGCTAAACCCAAGACTACTCCGTTGACAAATCATTTAAAATTGTCGAAGGAGCAGTCACGAAAGACAACTGCGGAGCTTGATGTATGTTATGGTCTGCACTAGACCTGATGTAGCACATGCAATTGGAAGCTTGATGTGTGTTATGGTCTACAAGACCTGATATAGCACATGCAGTTGGAGGCTTGATGTATGCTATGGTCTGCACTAGACCTGACATAGCACATGTAGTGGGAGTTGTTAGCAGGTTCATGGCAAATCCGGGTGGGAAGAGTATTGGAAAGATGTGAAGTGGCTTCTGAGATGCTTGAAAGGTACATCCAATACTTCACTTGTTATGGTAATGGAAAAGTAATCCTATAGGGTTTTGTGGATGCTGATCTGAGTGGAGATGTGGATTCGAGTAAGAGCACATTCGGGTACATCTACACTATAGACGGAACAGAGGTTAGCTGGAAGTCTAAGCTTCAGAAGTGTATTGCCCTTTCGTTGACTGAGGCTGAGTACACAGGATTTTGTGGAAGCTGAATCAGATGGAATAGCGGTTAGCTGGATGTGCTATCTGAGTTGCCTGCAGGGAAAAGAGCTTTGCTGAACAAATGGGTGTTTAGGATCAAAGCTGAATCAGATGGAACAGCGGTTAGCTGGATGTCTAAGCTTCAGAAATGTATTGCCCTTTCGTCGACTAAGGCTGAGTATATAGCAATAGCTGAAGCTGGGAAAGAAATGATATGGTTGGTGGATTATCTAGAAGAATTACGCAGGAAGCAAAGCGAGAAAATTCTTTATACAGATAGTCAGAGTGCCATACATCTGGTGAAGAATCCATTATATCTTTCGAAGATGAAGCACATCCGAAGACGGTACAATTTCACTCGGAGACATGTGGAAGATGGTGACATGTGTTTGGAGAGGGTGCAAAGAATCCAGTAGACATGTTGACCAAGTGTGTTGGTGTTGAAAAACTGGGGTTGTGCAAAACCTCGGCTGGTCTTCTATAGGTTGTACAGAAGAAAGTGTTGCGATGGGGTGAAGATATTTTTTGGAATACATTTATTGTTTTGGAGGCTGATTAGATCAGTCTCCAAGTGGGAGAATTGTTAGGTTGTGGAGCTTGATATTGTATCGATGCTCAGAAACGTGTCCGGCGTGGCCCGGAAGGCTCATGGTACTGTAGCAACAGTCAAGGTACTGTAGCAACGGTCAAGGTACTGTAGCAACGGTTAGGGCACTGTAGCAACGGTAAGAAATGGCACTGTAGCAACGGTCAAGGTACTGTAGCAACGGTAAGAAATGACACTGTAGCAACGGCTAAGGCCCTTAGGAAGTTGTATAAATTGGAGGGCCATTTCAGTTGTTAGGCATCCTGAAATCCCACAAATCTAGAAATCTCCCGACTAGAAATCTCCCATCCACAAATCCAACAATCTTGTAAAAGCATTCCCCTGTGTAATTGTCCGGATATCATTAATATATATATCCTATCACTGTGGGGTTTACCCATTGGGTAAACTCCACGGTGACATTGGGCGTTAGGACGAAAGTAACTTTTATTCCTTCTTTTTAGATCTTCAGATCGTATTTCCTAACACTTGATGCAAACAGTTCATAATTTTCACCAGAAGGAAACTTTTGAGAAATCATTTAATGCGACTTTTATAGCTTTAGTCCCTATAAAACATGGAGCAGAAGAGTTGAAGGATTTCAGACCAGCAAGTCTGATTGGTGAAGTATACAAAATTATAGCCAAGCTTTTTACATAAAGAATGAAGAAGGTCATGGGAGTTTTGGTGGATGAACACCAAATGGCTTTCCTAAGAGGAAGGCAGATAATGGATGCATCAATGCTGGCAAATGTATTAGTAGACTGTGGAGTGAAGCAAAAGCTACCAGGAGTCTTGTGCAAACTGGACAGTGAGAAGGCCTATGACCATGTAAATTGGTCGTTCCTCTTGAAGAGTTTGAGAGACATGGGTTTTGGAAACAAATGGATCAACTGGATTAATGTCCGCATATCTATTGTGAAGTTTTCCCTAATTATTAACGGCAGCCCTGAAGGTTTTTTCCAGCAAAGAGGTTTGAGACAAGGTGACCCTATGTCACTGTTCCTGTTTATCTTAGTCATGGAGGGTCTCAACTCTATGATCAGGAAAGCTAGTGAGAATGGGTGGATACAAGGTTTCTGTGCAAATATAAATAAGGGAGATGCTATGGAGATCTCACACTTTTTATATGCCAATGACTCCTTGGTTTTTGTGGAGCAGAAGTTAATCAAATAAGATGCTTGAGGCTATTCTAACCATCTTTGAGGGCATATCAGGACTCCATGTCAATTGGCACAAAGTTGTTTTTACCCAGTTAACCAGGTTGTTAATATGCAGGTGCTTGCTGAAAACCTAGGTTGTTAATTGGTGACTCTCCCAACAAAATACCTTGCTATGCCTCTTGGTGCTAAAAACAAAGAGGGGGAAGTTTGGAATGAAGTACTAGAAAGATGTGAGAGGAAGCTGACAAGATGGAAGAGCCAATATCTATCTTTCGGAGGTAGAATAACTCTTATCAAATCAGTGACAGATGCACTTCCTACCTCTACGAGGAGCTTATTCCCAATACCAAGAAGCATAGAGAAACAACTCAACAAATTAAGAAGAGTCTTCTTGTGGCATGGAAATAAGAGAAGCTTGGATATAATCTTGTTAAATGGGATGTAGTGACACTTAGTAAAATTCAGGGTGGTCTAGGTATAAAGAGGTTGAGTATGCAGAATGCCAGCTTACTGAAGAAGTCGCTATGGAGGTTATGTATTGAAGACTTTACTTTGTGGAGGGGATTCATGGCACAGAATATATGGTCTCCACAATAGTTGGATCACTTTAGAAGCAAATGGTACCTTTGGATGCTCTATCTGGAAGATAGATAGAAGATTGTGGCCGTCATTTATCCCCAATCTATCCTTTAGGATTGGTGATGTGGTGAAAGCTAGCTTCTGGAATGAAATATGGCTGGGGAAAGGGAATAGAAGAACATGTTACTATATCTTTATTTTGACCTTACAACAGACGACTGATGTTGCATAGGTGTAAAGCCCTCAAGGCTCTATCTGGAAGATAGATAGAAGATTGTGGCCGTGATTTATCCCCAATCTATCCTTTAGGATTGGTGATGTGGTGAAAGCTAGCTTCTGGAATGAAATATGGCTGGGGAAAGGGAATAGAAGAACATGTTACTATATCTTTATTTTGACCTTACAACAGACGACTGATGTTGCATAGGTGTAAAGCCCTCAAGGTTGGAATTTGATTCTTAGGAGGGCTTTGAATGACTGGGAGATTGGTGGAGCAGCAGAACTACTACAGACACTAAATGCATTTCCAGGTGTCACTAAAGGCACTAGTACTCGAATCTGGAAAATGACAAGAAGGGGACTTTCTCTATGAAGTCTTGTTAGTGGAGCGTAAATTCTAATTGGACATTGGAAAGGCAATGGCCTTGGAAACTAATTTGGAAAATCAGGAGTCCTCACAAGGTCTTGGGGTTTTACTTGGTTGGCAATTAGGAAAGCATGTTTAACCCCTGAAGTGTTACAATGAAGAGGTATACAGATTTGCTCAAGGTGTTTCATGTGTGGAGAAGGGGCAAAAGTTGACAGTCACTTATTCTTACACCGTGGAATAGCTGCAAATCTGTGGGACATGTTCTTATGTATACTTGGGGTTAGCTGGGTAATGCCCAGGACTTTACACATGCTGAGACAATGGGAAGGTGTGGGCAGAAGAAAAAAATCCAAAGAGGATAGGTGGGAAATGCATCCTAGCTTGCATTTTGGTGGACATTATGGAAGGAAAAAATGAAAGATCACATGATGGAATATCAACAACATTCAAAAGATCAAGACGAATAGTTGGAGTATGCTATATTTTTGGTGTAAATAGGATTTGGTGGGAAGGTAGAAATTTAAGTGGATTTTATAGCTTGATTGTAAAGTTTTGCTTAGTTTTGGCTTTTGAAATTTTCTCTTGGGAGCTGTAAATCTCACTTCATTAGTTTTGTTGAGGAGTTTGAGGTGAATATAAAGTTACCTTTAAACCCTCAGGGGTTGGCCCGGTGGCAATTGAGTTGAGCCTTGGGGTTTGCGCCCTTTCAAGGTCTCAAGTTCGAAACCCACTGGGTGCAAATAATTTCTGAGGGACATCGGACTGGGTAAAACTTGAATTAACCGTGGTGCACTTGTGGGAAACTCCTTGCCGAGGGCTTGTGCACCCTCGGGATTAGTCGGGATTCTAAGAGACTCGGACACCTAGTGCAAATAAAAAAAAAAAGGTTACCTTTATTAAAAAATAGATAATACGAAAAAATGCATGAAATTACTTGAAGTATAGGTTGAGAAGGAGAAGGAAATGAAATGTAAATAATATAAAATTAAAAAATTATAAAAGAATAAAATAATTGAAATAGAAAATAAATTAAAATGAAGAAACAAAAATAAGATTAAAAAGAAACTAGCTTGTATACATCATGTAATTACTAGCAATTCACAGCCCCCCCCTAAGAATTGGAGAGTAATCACCCCCTGTCAATTACACCCACAATTATTTGCTGACCAAGTAATCATCGCCAACCAAATAGGTCCGTTAGTGTAATCACACCAAATCCAGTTACCAAGGTGGCTACCTACTAGGCCCTTATTCTTTGATTTTAGGTATCTATATCATGTGTTGTTTACTATATTTAGGTGATCACACCTTGTTGTACAGTTCCACGCATATATGCCCTGCTTTGATTTTCTATTTAGTTGTCATGGTTTTCGTTATTCCCGTATTTTTCCTTTCCACTACTACTTTGATTTGCTTCATTTGAGCCGAGGATCTTTAGGAAACAACCTCTCTACCACCTCGAAGTAGAGGTAAGGTTTTTGTACACTCTACCCTTCTTAGACCCCACTTTGTAGTATTTCATTGGGTAATGTCGTTGTTAGTTTCAACTTGTAACTGTAACCTCATGACTAACATTTGAAATTAAACAAAATAAAAATTCTAAATTACAGCATCAAACGAACCATTGCTTTATGACTAATTGTTTAGTATAGTCAGTCCAGCATCACAAATATCTTCACATTTGGATGTTGAAAACTATTTTTATGAGTCAGAATCATCTTCCTGTATACCTTAATTTCTTCACTCCACCTTAACCCTATCTCCATTATCCATTGTTTTTTTCATGATTGTATTTGTTCACTTAGCTCCATTTCTTCCTTTGTTTTGAAACCATGGTCGAAACAGGAGTATTCAGCACACCTGAACTATAGCGGAAAGAACAAGATATACCAAAGTTAAAGAATTTGTGGAAAATTATGGTTCTTCTCTATGAAAGACACAATCTTCTGTACAAATTGGAACCTTGTTGGGGGACCAAAAACACATTAAAAGGAGTCTATTCTTAGGATGTTCAAAATCAAAATCAAGTTCTTTGCTACAGAAGTTCTCCTATTTCTTTCCCTCGTACTGCTCATATAAGTGCTAACTTTCTCCTAATAGTCTGCTATAACAGAAGGAAACGTTTCCTGGTTGTAAATCTCAGAAGGTTTCCATGTGAAATGCACCCACATAAACTTATATCAAGTAACTAATTTTCAAAGTTTAAAAAGTTGTGTTGCAATAAAGAAAATTTCATGTTGTTTTGTAATTCTTCTATATATCAAGCCTCCCGATCAATCTAATTGACAAGGGTGTGCCAAGAGCTATATGTGTCAATTTTCTATTTATGCTACCTCAAACTTAAAGCATTTTTTTAATTCGTATGTTATAAGATGCTGCATTCTTTTATTGCAAGTAGTACATCGATTAGGATTTTTCTGCATTTCTTTGTATGCCCAGTCTTACTACTGTAGAGGACAAGTCATTTATACTTCTTGATTTTATAGGAAGCAATACAACGTCAAGGTTGAAGCAGTTGGGGATGGAATTCACTGTTTGGGTCTTCAAGCATGTAAGGTTTCATGACCTATAAGAATCTCTCACCGGATAATGAAGCTCAACAATCCTGTGATATGCTAATGAAGGAGCTTAAGCATTGTCCAATATAGGTTAATGAAAGATGTGGGTAGTGCAATAACAATTAGTGTACTTGAGAATATTTGTTTCTGAAAATTAAAGACTCCTTTTCATGATTATAGTGGATTGGAATGTCTTTACTAGATGAGTTGAAGTTCATTTCACTAGTTCAACATGAAGGTGCCAAATTATATGCATTCCTAACTGATCTATCCAATTATGTTTGCAAAAATGATTTATTTTTACACTAAAGGCATAAATGGAGCATGAAAGAACTTTTTGTATTCCTTAATTCCTTCCATTGCATTGGAACACATTGCATTTGGAACATCCTCTTCATCCTATCATTCCAAATTGATTTAAGAAAAGGCTTGCTGCTTCTTTCCTACTTAGAACAACATTATAGTGCAACAATAAGTAATGTACATCTTTCTTGGACTCGTTGGATGAACAATACCAACTTACAGAATTACAGTAACAATCTTTTCCCTATGTTTAAGATTTGCTTGCTCCAACTATTGCATTCCCAGATTGCTCTCTACGTGGAGGAAAAGCAACTTCATTTTTTGCTATTATACTCCAAATCTTCTAGGCTTCATCCAATCTTTCACTTAAGTTAGACATAAGTAATAAGGTCACCTGAATCTACTTAGACTTGGTCCTCTCTGTGATTTATCATCTGCACCTAGTGTACATGAAAATCTTTTGTATAAACTCCAATTCCTACTAGTTCCAATACTAGATAGCTCTTCTGAAGCATACTACTCAATTATTCCCCATGTTGTGAACTAGAGTTTTTCTTTTTAAAAGATTGTATTTCTGTCTCGGAACTTGGTGGATAATGAGTCCATTCATAGTTTTTTCTCCACTTGAATATCAGATTTTGTACACTAATTAGGGTTCAAACTCATGTGTGCCTACTACATAGTTAGCACAATACCACCTTTGCTGTTGGACCAAAAATGAGAGCAGATCACTTAGAGGTGTCCTATCATTAGCACTTGTGTGTAGCCGTAGATATGACAAATAATATCCAATTGCCATTATGAACAATCAAGTCAATGAACCTCATGTATTCATCTTTCTCCTTTATAATGCTTTAATGGATCTGTTGTCCTTAAAGGCTCGTTATTTAATGTGACAATCATCCGTAACATGATGTCCTATTTATTGCACTAATCATCTTTTACTATAAATGCATCCAACATTGGTCAATATGTTAAGTGACAATACGAGAATCAAGTGTTCAAAAGTTAAGTTATTAGTTACTGTCCAACAAGAAACAAATATAACTGTTACCCGTCCTCAAAAAAAAAAAAAGAAACAAATATAATATGAGTCTAAGGTTTGACTGTTATGGACCCATTCGCGGGTAAGATTTATGCGAGGCGAGGCCCTCAAGTTGAGACCATCATAGACTGTCATTTTGATTGAAGAGGTAATTAGTGATTCATTTGAGATCCCAAAATTTTATAGACCTCTTCTATTGAACCTGAGAGTTGGAGATCCACTTTCACTTATGCTGAAGCCAAGATTTGACTGACAAAGATGGTCTTTGGCTTTCAGTGACAATTCACTCTTCTTATATATACCAATTCTTTGATAACTGAAGTAATTTCATTGAACTTATTTTTTCTTGACACTTTATTATCAATATATGCAGGGAACGATGGACCAGTTGAGGCTTATGGGCCCTGTTATACTGACTGGGATTCTGAAATCTCTTGATGGTTATTCAGCATCAGAATCAGGTGCTATTGCTCATATAAAATGCACTTTGTTTGGCAAGCCCTTTGAGATTGATATAATTGGTTTAGTATACAATTTTAACTACTCATTCTTGTCCAGATGTTATTGCACGGGAGACGAAAGCATTTGCCTTCCAAGCAATTGGCTTGCTTGCTAAGAGGATGCCTCAACTTTTTAGGTATGTACTTTTTTCTGATGTGTGTTTGCTTTTTACTCCTCCCTCTCCTCCAGACCTCCCTTCCCCCCCTCCCTCCCTTCCCCAGGCCTTTCTTTTGTTTGTAGCTTGTAAAATATAGAGCCAAATGGTTCAATTTCCTTGTCATATTATTCCAAGAATAAGAGCTATTTGTAGGTATACAAGTAAATCTATCCAAGGAAATAAAAAGATTCCTAAATGTATATGAATTTCTCACTGCTAGCAATCCAAGGTAATGGCTAAGACCCCTAAATATCTCTATCTATGATGATGATATATATATTAGATATGACTGTACAGTTTGTAACACTCCCCCTCAAGTTGGAGCATAGATATTGATCACGTCCAACTTGTTACAAAGATATTCCGCCCGAGTTCCATTCAAAGGCTTCATGAATGTATCACTCAATTGCTCCCCTGTCTTCACATAGCCTGTAGAAATCACATTCTCTTGAATCTTCTTACGGACAAAGTGACAATCAACCTCAATATATTTTGTCCGTTCATGATACACTGGATTTGAGGCAATATTTAGAGCAGCTTGATTATCACACCAAAGTTTTGCTGGAAAAGAAGGATTCAAACCAACCTTAGCTAAAAGGTGTTGTATCCATAGTATTTCGCATGTGGACTGACCCATAGCTCTGTACTCGGACTCTGCACTAGATTGAGAGACAACATTTTGTTTCTTACTTCAAGATATTTTTCATGTGCCATTTTCTTTTTGAATTTGTGACAGAGATAAAGTCGATGTTGCTTCAAGGCTCTTTGTTGCCCTGCAATTTGAGGCTCAATTTCTTCGTCTTACCATTCAAGAAGCAAC
This sequence comes from Solanum medicagineum, assembly GCA_026153255.1. NCBI lineage: Eukaryota > Viridiplantae > Streptophyta > Magnoliopsida > Solanales > Solanaceae > Solanum > Solanum medicagineum. The sequence continues at coordinate 1,037,413 of JAPFFP010000009.1, read as the reverse complement.
AAATTCCCTTGCTTCTGCTTACAAGGTTCTACATTCTAAGCTGTCAATGCTATCTGTTTATCTAAGATTTTTAAGTCTCCACCCTTCGTCCTTTATTACATCCGTTGATGGCTATTTGGTTTCAGGATGCACCACAAAATGTATTAAATGATCTGGAGGCGCTCCTTCTGAGAAGTTCTCAAGTGGTAGGATATATTTTTACTATTGATTCCTTTTTCTTGTTCCAGTGTTATGCTTGTTTCTGTTAACTTGATGGACTGTATTTAATATGGATTCAAGCTGTTATTTATTATTCTATTCATTTTCTTTTTCAGAAGGAGGAAAGCGAAGTGCGCTTTTGTGCTATGAGATGGGCGACCTTGTTGTTTGACATGCAGCATTGCCCAAGCCGATTTATTTGTATGCTTGGAGCTGCCGACCCTAAGCTGGATATAAGGTTAGCTTATGAGGTTTGCTGCTTAACATTAAGTGGAGATTCTTGTTTAGCAACTGTTGGATATCTTTCTACAATATTCACTTACGACCATAGTAGGATTTTTGCATATTTAGGATCTTTGCTGAGCTTTTTACAGGTTACCTTATTATGTAGCTTCATAATGCTTCAATTGTAAGTCTACTCAATGCAATGACATTATGAGATTTTGGTTGACTTGTCAATTTGGATAATCTGTATCTCTCTTTTGGTTTCTTGTTCTTGGTATGTAATAAAGAATGCAATCTGGTGTTTGACATTTTATCCTTCCTATATGGTTATGCTTTTCAACATAAACGGTTGTATCTAACTTGGAAAGCGGATCAGTTTTCAGTGGAATTCTGTGGCAATAATTCTATCAATCGTGTTTGAGTTATTTCTAGGAAACCATATATTGGCATGGGCTCTCTACTTTGTGTGTACTACTTGTATCCGCAGTCTAAAATCCCACAACATAAGTAAATTAGTACTTCCTCTAAAAATTTCTATTTAGTCATTTGGTGATGTTCCTTCTGAGTGATGAACCTATTTTACTTTAATTCAATTGTAACACCATTCTTTGAAGCTTTCTGCCCCTTTTTTCTGGTCAACATGTGTGGTTCTGCGCTAGTTTTGTAATTTGGATCCCTCAAGTAGAAGAATGTATTCCATTTGTGTTAATGGTTGCAAGCTAATAATGATGGTAGAATAGAGAGTTGAGATGTGAGAACCCTGGAAGACTAATTAACTATAGGTTTGGGACAACCAGTCATAGTGCACCTGCCCCACATCTGGCATTGTGGATGCTTGTTGCAGCCAGAAGTTTCATTCATATCGTGAGTTGCTACCAATGATATGTCCTAAGCCACATTATACAACCTTCTGATCAAATGTGTACGACTTGACAATATCTTTTAGTAATTTGTACTTAAATTTTGAGGTAAGGTTCTGTGGAAGTTGGCAGTTGTGTGAACAAATTGTGCTTGGTAACAACAGATTATTCGAAGGTAGGTGAACATGCCTTTGTCTGGGTATGGAGCAGTGTTGGCTAGCTCAAATAGAAGATGATTACGCAAAGTGGGAGCTTTTTTAGGCATTGATATCTGAAAATAAGCTGGAGCAAGTAGAGTTATAGTTTTTTCGTGGTTTCTGGAGTTCTAATTTCTTTGCTACTTCATATATCACGGTTTGTTTTGACCACCCTTTCTATTCGATCTGCAATCCTTACAAATGGTTGATCTAGAAACATGCCCCCATGATAATGTCAACGCAAGCTTCACTATTCTCATCAAGCGCATGGTAGAAGATCTCCACAAAGGCATCATCAACTATCTTGTGGTCAGGGACGTTCCCTAGACATTTTGTAAACCGCTCCCAGGTAGTGCTTATTGAATCACCAGGAAGTTACTCCAAGTTATTGATCTGGTCCTTTAACTTGAGCTTCTTCGATCTAGGGAAGTACCTCTCCATACGGCCTTATGCAAGTCTTCCCAACTGGTGATTGAACTCTCCGAGAGCTGAGATAGCCATAATGCCGCATTTCCCATAAGTGACAATGGGAATACAAGAAGTCCTACAACATCTATAGACAGATTCTATGTTCTCATCATACTCTGACAGACAAATGGCACATTGTGCAAGTAGCTGTGTGGATCCTCTGATGGTAAGCTTGTAAATAGACTAGGGTTTTGCAACATCTAAACTAACCCACTTGAGACTGTGAACTTTGTGTCTTTCGGTAGTGGTGGCAACACAATAGCACTAGACACCTCCATAGCCATAGGATTCAACCTATACTTATTCCACTAGTAAGCATTGGCATTGAAATCCTGAGGCTGTGGAATGTCCTCCAAAGGAGGTAGGTTCTCACTCCTATCATCATTATTATTCCTATTTAGGGCTGCATTGGCCACATTGTTGGCGTTATCTTGGGTCATCCTTCTTATAGTTCTGTGGATCTCTGGATCAAATGGAGTTAAGGGATAAGGTTGTCTCCGATGTTGCGCATACACGAATCGTACACCCTGTAAAGAAACAAAAACAACAAACAAAATTAAAATTAAAGGAGCTAAGGATTAATGCTTAAATTACTAATAAATTTACTAAGTCTATCCATATTCCCCGGCAACTGTGCCAAAATCTTGATGTCACCCAAGTTACACCTCATTTTGAGAGGATAAATCATTCGCTGTAAGAAATAGAACCTAACCAAGGTTAGGGTTGAACCCATAAGGAATACGTAGACTCGAGACAAATTCACAAATATGTAATTTGAGTAGTTACCGACTCAATTCCTCGGGGGAGGGGGGGTTGTAATAATCTATGAGAAAAATATACTAACTAACTATCACGAGAGAAAAATCAATAATAGAGAGAAACTAGGGTATTGTGGTATCCATGATTCCCCAACTCAGTATCACCAGATAACCTAATTCTTGTCCAGAGTATAGCATTCAGGATGGTGATTTAAGTTCAGCAAGCCTTTTGGTCAATGGTGAGATGCGAATTTCATTATGTGACTTGGCTCATCTCCATAGTGCGCATTACTAACCAATACTTATAAATCCCAGTGCAACCTCCCCTTGGCCCAGTTTGGTTCATTAGACGAGAACACATCAATCAAATCCTGTTAATTAATTTCTTTTCCTATTCATTACTACCTTGGTCCAGTCAGTAACACTAGGTGAGTTCTAATATTGGCCACCACTAAAAAACATGCAAAACGAAGAGACTTAATTAATACATGCTTATACACCTTCCAAGAATTGTGAATTATTTGATTTTATTTTGTTAGTTCCTTATGGTTCCTACAACCCTAGTTGTGGATTTATCTACTCATGCTATGTGTTGATAAATAAATTATGAATTGAGAGGACATAATTAAACATTTACACAATTGTATTAAGAACAAGCAAATCCAAAGACAATGGGAATCACAAGCTTGAAGATCAAATTACACCACAAGTGTTTTCAAAGACTCTCTCACAATTTTGTTTCTCAAAGTATTGAGTTCTCTGAGTGCTAAACCTAAAGTTAATGTAAACTCACATGAACTTCTGAGAACTTTTGAAAAATAACCTAAAAAACCTATTTATAATAATTAAAACAAGTCCTAAACAAATTAGGAAAACTGATTAGCATGCTAGAAAAAAAGTACTTTACAACCCATATTGTCTTCTACAGTTCGTAGTCAGGGTCTCGTAATTAGTTGCTAGAATTTTGGACTACACTTCTACGACATCCCTTCACAACTCGTAAAACGATTTATGACTCGTAAAGGGGGTTTCATCTGATAACTTTCCTGCAAGTCCACTTCTCTGATCCTCAGTCACGAAAGGTCTTCTATGACTCATAAATTACTCCACAACTCATATGCATGTTCGTAGACTTCAACTTCAGCAAATAGCCCCTCTATTGAAAATCTTCACGAAACCTATCTATGACTTATAGAATGCTCTATGACCCATAAAAGGACTTGTACAACAACAAAAACCAACAACTTCTATAATTTTTCCCCAAATAATGGCTAAACTATAATCCTGCAAATATAAACACAAAAACACATATAATTCATAAATATCACATTAAGAATGCACAAAATTTTAAGTTTTAAACATCAAAAGTGTTGTATTTTGGCAACACATCAGTGATGTAGACTACGACTTGTGGGGCCTTCTATGGAGTGCAACTGGTATTGGTTCAAGGAAAGGGGGTTTCATCTGATAACTTTCCTGCAAGTCCACTTCTCTTATCCTCAGTCACGAAAGGTCTTCTATGACTCGTAAATTACTCCACGACTCATCTCCATGTTCGTAGACTTCAACTTCAGCAAATAGCCCCTCATTGAAAATCTTCACAAAACCTATCTATGACTCATAGAATGCTCTATGACCCATAAAAGAACTCGTACAACAACAAAAACCAACAACTTCTGCAATTTTTCCCCAAATAATGGCCAAACTGTAATCCTGCAAATATAAACACAAAAACACATAAAACCCATAAATATCACATTGAGAATGCACAAAATTTTAAGTTTTAAGCATCAGAAATGTTGTATTTTGGCAACACATCAGTGATGTGGACTACGACTTGTGGGGCCTTCTATGGAGTGCAACTGGTATTGGTTCAAGGAAAGGGGGATCACTACGGAGCATTCATGTGGCGTTGTATGGACCATATCCTCTGAACTGGCCCGTGGTGTTTACCCAACTGGGCAGCGACTCCTTTCAAGCCAAGGTAGCCTATATGTGCCTCATCACTGTGAGGCAATAGCTTACCAAGGCGATGATCAATAGCTAGTCCGAGAGGATGATCAACCACACTGCGACTGAGACACGACCTAAACTCCTACGGGAGGCAGCAGTGGGGAATTTTCCGCAATGGGTAAAAGCCTGATGGAGCAATGCCGTGTGGAGGTAGAAGGCCCACGGGTCGTAAACTTCTTTTCCGGAGAAGAAGCAATGACGGTATCTGGGGTACACCTCCCTGTTACAAGACCTAAAAATATTTAGTAGTACCCTTAGAATCTAAGCCTTTTGAAGCTCTAGTAGTTGTAGCTACGGCCACACCAACCCTTTCGTTCTTATCACTCCAGATTCCGATCTATATGACCTCCGGGCGGTACAAAGTAAACCTCTTCCGTAGAAGCAGGTAGTAACCTAACCTTTACAAATTTGTTCAAGGGAGGAACCTATGATCTATCAATGTAAAGATCTCCATGTGTGGCATGGCGGCTCACGAAGGGCTCCTTAGAAAAGATATCCATGGACAAAAATCCTTGGAAAAACTATGTCCAACCTTGGTTCATCCTTACAAAGTCCGAATACTTGCAAAACTTCTCTCGAAAAAAGAAATTTCTCTCCTTGATCTAATCTTATGACTTTCAAGATATTACATTTTCATTTGCTTTTCAGGGCTTTTGGACTCACACCGAGCCCCTCAGTTGAATTCGATTAAAAATAGCCTTGAGAGTAGGACCCATATTCAGTGGTAGCAACCACATATGGAAATTTTCTGTCTCATTGAGTTCAAAATATCAAATTTTATAGGATATTATGGTTCATTTGCCCGTACAAGGTTCTGAATGAATCTCGAGAACCCTATCCAATACATTAAAATGGGAATAATCTGCTAGTGCACCCCTAACTCTATAAAAGACAGCCATTTTTTAGCTTGTATTTGGAACTTCTTGTGGAAATTTCTTGAGCACTTGGATCTCAAATTAAATTATTCAAAGGTCAAAATTGAAGGGATTTTCAAGAGGAGCGGATTAATAAGTCGGAAAGTGAATTGAATGCTTCGTTTGAGGTGAGTTTTGCATTTTAACTACTATCCCATGCTATTTTTAGAGTGAATTTCTGAAAAACTTTGGACAATGATTTCTTGGCCTTTTTCGGTCCAATTTTGATGATTCTTCAGGCTATCTTGAGTACGTTTTTGATGAGAACACGTTGGAGTGGTTGGAATTCACCTTTGAAGCTTCGTTGGAGCTACAAATCATAATTTAGCGACTGCCATAGCTTATTTTTTAGCTCCATTTTTAGAGGATTTTGGAGGATGATTTCTTGCTCATTTTGAGTCCGATCTATGCGATTTAAGAGTTTAAATTGTAAGATTTTTTATGGAGAGAATTATGATGTGCTTAATTTTAGTTGTGAGAGCTTCATTTTTGATAAATTCTCAAAAATAGCCTCTATTATAGTTGGTTAATTTGAGCTAAATTTTAGTTTTTCATATTTGATGATGTTAAGGTGTTTTCGAACCTCGAATTATGTCCCATTTTGAGACACGAGCTCAGAGAGCTGGTTAGGACTAGTTTTCAAAATTAATTTTAAGATTCTTGAATAGGGGTACTGCTTGTTCCTATATAACTCTGAAATTGTTCCATTTTCACTTATAAAGTTTCATAAAGATTGTTATAGCATTGTGACTCTATTTTTGTCAATTTGATAGCATTTGGAGGCTATTCAGAAGAAAGCAGCTCAGGCAAACTAGGTTGGAGCAAGATGTTCGACCTATGGGTTGGTTGTGGCTTTCCTTCTTTCAGATTGAGTTTGGATGTGTAAATGTAGTTGGATTCACATGAATACTGGGTGGGAAATTAGCTGTATATTCCATGTGAGCCGGAGTTACTGTTAAAATTGATATCTGGGACCGGTGGGTACTTGTATTATATTTTTCAGGTTATTCATCCTTTGTTCATATTTTAGCTATATTTGTGATATATACTGGAGAATGTTTGGCCTGGATCTAGGCTTATGCTAGCGATGCCATAGACCCATATTATTTTTAGAGCCAATAAAGAACTGCATCCCCAGTTTGACTTGAGAGGCATAGGTTCTTATAGACTAGTATAACATACTTGATTATGCATATTGAGCCTTAGATGGGAAGTAATGCCATTGGAAACCTGATTATCAATAAGTCCCATTTTATCTCATTGGGACGTCTTCATTGCATATTGGAATCTGCTTGGCTTAAGAGATAATCGCTGGTTATACGAGAGTTCTGGGAGAACCCATCCATGGTCAAAGGCCTGGCTTTGCCCCCTTCCCTTGTTATCGACTACCTATCCTTCAAGCATGGAGTCAACAGATAGAGTTTGGCTATTAATTCCATCATGACATCTAAGATCAACACTTTCAGGGATTAGAGGTCCGGGCTATAATCGAGTTAGAGGCCACTTGCACTTTCGGGTACTAGAGGTCTGAGTTATAATCGAGTTAGAGATAACTTTCACTCTTAGGGATTAGAGGTCTTAACTACGAATAGATTAGAGGCCACTTGCATTTTCAAGTATTAGAGGGTCAGAATACAACGGAGTTAGAGGCCACTTGCACCTTCAGGGATTAGAGGTCCAGGCTACAACTATGGTTAGAGGACACTTGTATTTTCAAGGATTCGAGGCACGAGCTACAACCAGATTAAATGCCACTTGCAACTTTAGGGATTAGATATTGTAACACTCCTCAACGTAGCTCAGAAAGACCCTATGATATATTTTTTGAATATATTAAAATCTATAGGTTATTTTGCAAATTTGACTTTGTATTCTTTTTCAGAAGACAAAATTACAAAGGATAAGGTTACCTCCGATTTTTAGGTCACCCGTATCGAAAAATATTTTTTAGATGAAATTGTGCTAAGCAGTAGGGTGCGTGACAAGAGCACGTCTGGTCCCCCTTAATTAAAAAGATTTCCAGTTTTATTAGTTGACCAGAAAGTTGTTTGGGACCTATCCCAACACTTTATGTATGTAATTACATGAAAACTCTCTTATTTTTAGACCTAATTCTCTCTAAACACTCTCAAGTTCGGTCAAACTTCTCTCTAAAAATCCTCCATCAAATCTCTTCAATTTCTTGGAGATCAAGCTTCCTCCATTGAATACAAAGCTTCAAAAGGAGATTCTTAAAGTTTTTCTAAGTCATCTTCCACAAGTTTCAAAGATCAAAGGTATGTTGGTTTCTTCATCCATAGGTTCTTCCGCCCATCAAGTCCCTAAACCCATTTTACGAATTTCTTCAAGTTTCAATGTTGGTTTCTTGTGTATGATAATGGTGGGTTGTTTTAAGAATCATTTAAATTGATGAATTGCACTACTTTCAAGTATGGTCCTCTTGAGTTACTTGATTTAAAGTTGCATGCATGATCCCACCCAATTACCATATTTAATTTTTCTAATAATGAATGAGTTATAATGATGGGGTGACTTAAGACCCTATTGTTTATGAATTATGATGATAGTGAAAGGATCATTCTCAACAAAAGATGGATCCCATGTTGGATCATAATGCTTAGATGAGCTAGTCTCTCTCTCTCTCTCTCTCTCTCTCTCTCTCTCTGTACATATATATATGATCATGATATTATGCTTTTAAAGCTTATGAATGATTATAATTATACATATGTTTTCAGATGTATTCCGTGGAAATGACTTAGCACCGAATGAGATTAGGAGGTAGGGGCTCGACCTAAGGGGTCCTTATATAAAGTCTCATTTTCTCATTAACTATGTGCCATCATAGAAGCCCGTGTAGGCTAAACTAGTGGATTCACATAAGCTATTTTTATGGTTTTATGATACAATGCTATATGGTGGAGTTCTAGAATGGCAAGTAGTCTCCAGGTGCCAATGAAGTGGGTTATGTTGGATTCAAAGTAGTAGCTCACTTGGTCATATATGTCGATTATGGTCTACACCCCCCCCCCACACACACATATGATGATATGATGTTATGTTTCATATATTTTCCTTTGAAACATTCTCATGCATGTCATATTGAGCTTATATTTTGTTGTATATGATTATGCATCTTGTTATGAAGCTTATTATCTATTGTTGCATTCCATCCCGCATACTAGTACATTTCAAGTACTAACGCATACTTTTTTGCTACATGATCTAACCATGTAGGTACCAGAGCTCCTATTTTCCTCCTTCATGTGGCTAGCTTTGATTCATAAATATGGTTATTATGCTGTGTCCTCCATTTCGGGGACAATATTCGGTTTCATTCTTACTTATGTTGAGACACTAGTACTTTACGTTTTATGTTGAGGGCGAGCTTTGGACATGTCTTGGCCCCCGTCCTATTCATTCTTAAATGTGTTGTTATATACCATACCATGCTATACTATGTACTCATATGTGATGTTTGAGCTTTTATGGAGCTTATTGTTTAGTTCCTATCCCCTATGTCATGCTATTTTATGTTATCGATGATGATGGAAAGTGATGAAAGTCCTAAGCCCCTACTTCCCCATATCTTGAGTCATACTTACTCCTTCATCATTATTTGCTATGTGATTCATGCAAATCTCTTTCCCATATTCATCCCCATAGCATGAGTCATGAGCCCCTTTTCCCTTAGAATTATTTATTGATACTTGTTTTTATATTCCATAACTAAGGATGTGCAAACGATATGCTAAGAGGCTTGTTTGAGTTGCCTTCATGTTTTTAATTAATCGTATCACATCTAGGCCTTAGGCTTAGGATGTGCTAGAGGATCGGGATACACCTATGGCTAAAGTTCACTTGTAATTTCAAGGATTAGAGGTCTAGGTTTCATGTTGTCTTCGATCAGAGTTCGAGGGTGTTCGCTCTCCAGTGGCACTTTGAAACTACCAGAGGCTCACCATTCCTTGGCAGTATTTTTGTGTGCTTACTTCTACTTTATTATTGTGCACGGGTGTACCTTCTGGGCTTATGCAGACTCAGGTTAGGTATAGGACTTGGGTTTTGTTTGCATTTTGGACCTGCGTAAATGTTTTCACTACTTCTATTTTGCTTTGTTATGCTATATTCCAGTTCTCTTTCTATATTTACTGTCCTTACTCAGCGCCTATAATGCCTACTGGGTACCTTATTCTACTACTAATACTACACTCTGCATCAGCTCTATGGTGTAGGTATGAACACGAGTTAGCGGCGTTAATCTTTTTAGCTAGTACTAGTTATTTTCAGATACTTGGGTGAGCATCGGGCATTCTTCGATCATATCCAGCTCCACATGCACTTGTGTCCTGTCTTTTGCTTTAGTTTTGTAGTTATATATATGTATATATTATTTTGTCCCAATTAAGGGATGTATATTTTGTCCTAGTAGCTTTGTACACATGGGTTCCAGGTTCTTGGAGGGATCCTTTTTGTTGTACATATGTACTATCTATGGTTGTTGATTTCCTTGTTATTATTAGTAGTCTAGTTGGTTTTCTTCCCTCACAGCCATTACTAGTAGTTTCGAGTTATTGGCAAGCTTCTCTGCTAGTGGAATATGCTAGGTGCCATCATGACTTAAGATATCAAGTCCTGACAAGTTGATATCAGAGACCAAGGTTCATTGATCTCACTTGTATAGAGCTAACATCTAGTAGATTCCAACCAATGGGTATGGAGATGACCGTAACTTATCTTAAGAAGGCTACAGGATGTTATTAGGAATATGCCTCATGACTGTATCACCTTGGTAGTGTTTGTTTTGTTGGTTTCATGAGATCTTATTAGCCTTACTTTTCATAGGTATGGCCCACAGACATGCCCCTCGTGGTGCTAATCTACTCGAGGCTACAAATAGGGCCCTAACTAGGCCTAGGGGTAAACCATGAGGTAGGAGTAGGGGCGCAACACTAGTCTCAATTAGAGATGTGGCTTTATGCCCCGTATACGAGCACCTAGAAGCCCATATTCCTCCTAGCCAGTAGGGACGGGTTCAATACTTCTCCCAGCTACACCTGTTATGACTCATGTACTCCGGGTAGTTGTTTTTAAGTTACTTATACCTCTCAGGGGTGTGTTGCAAGCTCTAGCACTATAGGATTAGCCTGCAACTCCAGTGCCATCAGTTAAGTAGGAGTGGCCTCTAGCTCCACTCTAGGAGGAAACCTAGCCCCAATGCCTCCCGCTTCCCATCCAGATATTATAGAGGAGTCTTTGCCATTTAAAAATTAGATGGTGATTACATATTTCCTTAAATTGGCTCTACCAAGTTCTCACGGACGGTTTGAGAGGATGCCTATGAGTTCCTAACATATTGTAGAGATAGACTTCATACTCTTAAGGTTGTTGGAGTCTCAAGGGGATAATTTTACCACATAACAACTTGATGGGCTTGTCAGGAAATGGTGGCATTATATGGACACTAGACCAGCTGAGTCACCATCAATGTCGTAGATAGAGCTTTTGGAGGCACGCTTGTCCGAATTCATCCATAGGAGCCTCAGAGATAAGCTCCATTATTAGTTCTTGAGGCTGGAGTAGGGCACCATAATTGTGTCCTAGTATGAGGCTAGCTTTCACAAACCTCCAAGGCATGTCACTATAATATTACCCACTAAGGAGGAAAGGATCAGATTTTTTTTATGGGATTGAGGACACAACTGAGGATTAAGACTCAGTTGTTGGTTACAATGGGTTGCCCTTTTCTAGATATTACTGATCATACTAACAGCATTGAGTAGTATCATCGTGAGGCCCATGAGGGCAACAACAAGAGGCCCTCCATGAGGGCAGTTATAGTAGGACTCGGTATAGCCCCATGGAGCATTATGATAGATCACAATGGAGGTTCCAGTAGGGCTAGTCCAGTCGCCCCATTTATGTTTTATTTCAGGCTTCGAAGGTGGTAAAAAATATTAAGATGCCTCGATTCAGGGTGATCCTCCTTATGTCACCTAGCAATGGGTGAATGATAGAGCTGTGACAACTTCGGGTAGGCTAGGTCTTCATAACCAGCCAATCAGGCATTCAGAGCCCCAGAGATAGGTACCAAATATTGTATTGGTCGATATACTTCCAACCAATCTTCCCAGGGGTATTATGATTGTAGAGAGTTAGATCATAGGTCCAGAGATTACCCTCAATGAAGAACTGTGTATCATGCTTCACAGGTAACCTACTCAGCCTCAGTACCAGCACCTTCATCCAGAGATAGGGGGTCATGTCAGGACCGTAAGGGTGACCATCATAGTTCTTGAGGTGATCAACAGGGTTCTAGGGGTGGAAGGTAAGGTGGTAGAGGTGACACCCAAGGAGGAGGCTGCCAGGGCCATTACTATACAACTCTAGTGAGGTCAGTGGCTGACGAATTGGATGATATCATTACAGGTACCATTTCTCTATGCCATCAACTAGTGTCATCTTTTTTTAACATATTCCTATGCAGCTATTTATATTTCTCCTTATTTTGGGGTATGCCCCGAGCCTCTAGCAACATCGCTACATGTTTTAACTCCTGTAGAAGATTCTTTACTAGTAGATCAAGTATGTATTTGGTGTTGTAGTTCATTTCTTTTAGTTGTGTATCATTTTGATGTTGAATTTATATTTTCCATAGTGGTAGAATAGTATTCGTAGTTTGTGCTTAATTCACTTGCCCTGGTTGGTTTTTTATTTTAGCTTTCTGGATGTACTTAGTTTAGCTGTTTCCTTCTTATAGTTGTTTCCTTACTTTAATTGAGGTTGCTACCTAGTGTAGGGTGTGATATAGGAGTAATCATTGGGGTTTTAGTTGTACTTATTAGATTTAGAAGTTGTCTTAGTTTCATGTTGTTCCCTCGATTTTGTGGACTAAAACTAGTGGCTATAGGTTGTTGCATGCGTTGGGTGGTATAGACTTGGGTGGATCATCATAGTTTTAGTTGACTGCTTTCTATTTTCTTTCCTAGTCTTTTCCTCGAGTGTGGTACCACAAGCTTTATTTTTTCGGCTACCTACCTTTTCTTTAAGCATTTTGGCGAATTGGTTTAGCTAGCTAGGAATTGGAGAGTGTTCCCTTGGTGTTCCTAGTCAATGCTGTGGTTGGTTTTCCATGTTAGTAGTGGTAGCTTTCAAGGTTAAAGGGTAGTGATTTGGAGTCAAAATGGTTGTATCCCGAGGTTATTTCAGCATTTAGAGTTGTGGCTTGGGTTGAGGATGGAGTTGCTTAGAAAGATTTATCTATAGTAAGAGGTCAAAGTAATTTGTAGAGTTTTAAGATTATGATTATCCTATGGAAACCTGATTTGGGATGCTTAATAGTTGCACTGATAGTTTATTAGAATTGGTGTTGTTGAGCCATTATCAATCATTTGATGAAGACCATTGTTGCCTTTTAACTTGGCATTTTCTTAGCTTCCAGTAGAGGGGTTAGTCTTAGAAGGTGGTGTTTCAACTTAAAATTATTGGTTTTGTTATACTTGGTAACTGTATTGTTAGTTAAGTGGAGTCCATATTGTGGAGTCATCTTCAGGTAGTTGTTTTGTGTTTGTTGTTCACCTACCAGCTTAGAAGATCTTGGATAGAAGGAGTTGGGCTTGACTTTTAGTAGGAGAGTAGCTTGTAGGCCTATGGTGTAAGTTTTCTAAAAGTCTCCTAGGGGCCGAAAGGTCAGTTAAGTTGGGCTTAGTGCAACTTAGTTATTAGCAAGGTAATTATCTTCGGGAGCAGTTGAAATGCCCCAAATATATACTTCGAAAATGCCCATAATCGTAATTTCCATATATCTCAAAATCTATGCATGATATCGAAAATCCAACTTCATATTCTCGATCAAGGGGAAAAATTGAATGAAAAATAGGGATAGCCTGGATTTTACAACACCCGTAGTGAAAAATAATTTTTGCTAATTTTCGTAAATAGTGTCTGTCAGCGCCCAGGCTGCAATGCGCCTAGGGCATGGATCAGTGTTAATTCTTCCTCTGCGATGGGTCTGCGTCGCGGACCAACTCAACGTTTTCTTCAATTTTTCTTATGTGCCCAAGGGCATTGGATTCATAGCCTCATGCCCACTTATAAATGAAAACACCCATACTTAGCCATTTTTAAACTCTATATCACTCATAATCCTCACAAGACTTAACCAAATATCTCATTCAAATTTCAAGGATTTCAAGCTTAACTTTGGAACTCAAGGATTCTCTTCAAGCTCTAAGTTTTCGTCAAGCTCATCTTAAGAAAATCCAAGTTTGAGGTATGTGGGTTTCATCCATTAGGTCCTTTTACCCATGGAGCCTAATCTTTTTTTTTTAATGAAAATTGCATATTTTCAAGTTGTATCATCTATGGGTATCTCTTATTATGGATTATGAATATAAATTATGTTGGGGTTTAATGAAGTATTGATTGATTATGCATGACTATTTATTTCAAGCTTATACTATGAATTAGTTTTGTCTATTGAGACTATGCATGTTTTGAGCTATAAAACTATGATCTATTATGATTTTTGATAATGGATTTCAAGGTACCCTACATGAGGGTTTTATGACGTGTTGGTGTGTTGATTTGCATTAAGTTTTCTCATCTTATTTAACTCTCGAATTGCATGAGTTTGAACTAGTATCATGAACCCACCAAGTGTTTGATAAAATGTCAAGTCAAGAATTCTCAAGTTATTGATGATATATTACATGATTTACATGTCAAGTGACTATATGATAATTAAGGGCTTTCAAGTATGTATTGAATTCATGAAAAGTATCTATGATTTTACAAGTTACAAGTTAAGCCCTATTTC
>JAPFFP010000009.1:999490-1018177 GCA_026153255.1 Solanum medicagineum | reverse complement strand
TATTCTCCTCTAATATTTCTCACATGGTATCAGAGCTTCTACGGTCTTGGTAGAAAATCAAAGAGCTTCTGCTGCCGGCGGGCGGTTATGACTTATATATGCTGCCTGTCTAGCCAATTGTTACATTAACTGAAGTAGGGTCTATGATATATGTATGATTCTCATATTCAAGGAAAGAAAACTCAGTCAAACAGGTCAGTGTGCGTCAATTTTCGGTGACTTTCTAGTGTTGTTTTGCGGCAATCCAACATCTGTCAGTGTTTGTGTAGCACTGTGCCATCATTCCGGTGACTACTTTTTTTTGTATCTAATTAGTGTAGCACCGTGTCATCTTTTCGGTGACTACTTTTTCATATTTATCATGCGTAGCACCGTGCCATCTTTTCGGAGACTACTTTCTCATATTCGATTTGTGTAGCACCGTGCATCTCTCCGGACTACTTCTCATATTCAATTTGTGTAGTACCATGAATTTTTCGAACTACTTTCTCATATCTAAGTTGCATAGCACTGCGTCTTTTTGGTGACTCAGATTTGATTTGCGTAGTTCCATTCGTCATTTCGGTGACTCATCAAATCTAGTTTGCAGTAGGGTCATGTCGTTAATATGATCCTACCTATATAATTTCTATTTTCCAGTAGGGTCGTGCCATCATTCCGACCCTACCCATATAATTCTCTACTCAGTGGGTCGTGTCATCATTTCGACCCTACCAATATAATTTATTTCTCAATTAAGAATGCTTTTCTCCCTGATGATCTCGAGGAAGAAATCTATTTCACCTGATTTTGTTGCTCAGGGGGAGTCTGGTAACCTTGTGTGTCGATTGTGTAAACCACTCTATAGTCTAAAACAATCTTCTCAAGCTTGGTGTGAGAAGTTTAACAATGCAATCCCGGAATTTCATGAGAAGACTAAGGCATTGAGGTTGACTGAATTTCATGAGAAGACTAAGACATTGAGGTTGACTATTAATTTTGTGAAGCCGGAGATCAACTTGCTGATATCTCAACACGCTCGTCATCGATCGTATTAATTACATTTGTAACAAGCTAGGTACATATGATGTGTATGCACTAGCTTGAGGGGGAGTGTTTGAATAGGAATAGGTAAATACAATCCTAATTAGAATAGGAATAGGAATAACAACAGTATATAGAATCCTATTTGGAAAAAGATTATATTATAGTATCCTAGTTGGAAAAGGAATCTAATATAGTATCTATAAATAGGGTCTCAATGTAATAATGTAGACAACAATTCAATAATATTCTTCTCTAATATTTCTCACAATGATAAAATGGGAAAATATTTGGGGTCTACTTCCTGGGACACGAGGAAGAAGCATTAGAATTATTGATGCAAATAGATAGTTGCAAGCAGGCAAGGAAAATGGAGACTGAAGCCTCAGCCAAGAGGCCCAGATACAAGGGATGCAGGAACTTAAGGGGCTCACCTCTTTTGATGTATAGTTCAAGAGTGATGGGAAGAGGTCTAGGGGAAAATGAGGAGACCTTTTACAATGAAGCCCAGCATTCACTGGGATGGCTTAAAAACTTGGGAAAACCTCTTAAGTCACGGAATCCGAGATAAAAGGTTAGAGGTCCCTTTTGGGCGTCTAGAACACCTTTTCTGATGATCTTCCATTGCTGGAATCAACCTTCTTTCTCTCTCGAACTTCATTCCTTTCTATTACCTCTTCTATCATGGGAGATGACGCTATTTATTTCACGAAAGGTTTCAAGTCATACGACATTACCAAGATGGTTTCTACGGTGGAAACATGATAAGATTAGGTAGAGAGAGGTCGTAACATGATGACCAGGATGAGCATTAGCCAGAAGACGATGGAGTGGCTAGACAGGGGAACTCAATCCGTAAGTGGAAGGTCAAGGACCACTTTACAGAGTTATTCTACTCAAGGAACTTCAACAAATATGGCTGTTACATTAGCATCATGAATATGCTGGGTAGGAGAAGAGCTGTCATTATCATTCCCGAGTGGTCTCTAAATTTTGGATGGATGGACATTGCAACCAAACTAAAAGTATTTTATAATGCTAAGGCCCAGATAGCAGTTAATACAACAGACATGAAAACAGAGGAGGGTCTATATTCAGACACTGTCATCCACGAGCTCCTCTTTGCCAATTTAAAGCCCAAATCTGATTTTGTCACTGTTCAGTTTATACAATTAAGGAAATTCAGCACGATCATGGTAATTATGGGTGGGTACTTGAGCGCAATTGGCATTGTTCACTTACTTTGTTCAGCTCTAATGGTGTTGTTTAAAGACTTTGTTTAGCACTAATGTCTCTGCATACTGGCATTGTTCAGAGACTTTGTTCATCCTGTAGCACCCAGACACCAGAAATTTCTGATTCTGTTTAAGTTCCCACTTCCCAGCTTGTCCGAGAGCACTTTGAGCCCCTTGGGTCTCAACCTGAACCTTACAAAGAAGTTCCAAAACATATCCAACCCATTCAAAATCTCAAAAAACATGATTTTGAACACATTATAGATCTTGTATTTATTGCAAAACAGATCCAACATATTCAGAGTCTCAACAAGTCCCTAATTGCTTATTTCATTATAGATCTTGTATTTATTGGTTTTGTTTCGAGAAGATTTTCCATTGGTTTCATAGATCTTTGTGTTGCTTTCCTTTCTACGTGCGACAGATCCCAGAAGCCTTACTCCAGAGTACACTTAAATGTCTGGTTGATGTTGTCAATTTGGAGACTGCCACGTTGGCTTCTTTTGCTATGCAAGCACTGGGCCATGTTGGACTTTGTATTTCATTGCCTCTACTGCTGGTAGACTCTAGTTCAGGTGTGTTTGTATATTTATTGTGACAGCTATCGAATCTGTATGTGAAGCATGCTTGTAGGATAATTTTACATACAAGCTTAAAACTGCAGCTCCGATATTGGTTCTCTTGCGCGAAAAATTAAGCAAGCTGCTTGCTGGTGAGGACGTGAAAGCAGTTCAGAAAATTGCTATTTCGTTGGGACACTTGTGTGTCAAGGAATCATCCTCTTCGCATCTAAATATTGCTCTTGACCTGATTTTCAGTCTAAGCCAGTCAAAGGTAAGTGAGATTTCCTCCATCGATGGACCTTAAGGTCTTTCTCTATGTTTGTGATATGCACAAACACTCTTTTTCTCAGTTTCACAGCTGGAGGAGAACACCTTTTTTTTTTTTTTCCCTTGATTTGCACCGGGTGTCCAAGTCTCTTTGAGCCCTGACTAATCCCGGGGGTGCACAGGCCCTCGGCAAGGAGTTTTCCGCAAGTGCACCACGGTTAATTCAGGTTTTACCCAGTCCGATGGCCCTCAAAAATTGCTTGCACCCAGTGGGGTTTGAACTTGAGACCTTGAAAGGGAGCAAACCCCAAGGCTCAAGTCAATTGCCACCCGGCCAACCCTTGAGGGTTGAAAACACCTTCTTAATTGTTGTAATATCACTGGGTAAAACCTGAATTAACCGTGGTGCACTTGCGGGAAACTCCTTGTCTAGGGCCTGTGCACCCCTGGGATTAGTCGGGACTCTAAGAGACTCGGACACCCAGTGCAAATCAAAAAAATATCACTGGTAAATAACGTCTTTTTTGTGCTTCTGCGTGGTATACATTGAGTTGTCCTGATTTCTTTTCCATCTGGGTTTCCTATTTTTGTTGTTGATCAGGTAGAAGATATCTTGTTTGCTGCTGGGGAGGCATTGTCATTTCTATGGGGTGGTGTTCCTGTTACTGCTGACATGATTCTTAAGAGTAACTACACTTCACTTTCCATGAGTTCAAACTTTTTGATGGGAGACGTGTCTTCTACAAGCGCCAGCTGTGTGGAATCTGAAGCCAATGAAGATGGCCATGGTACAGTTAGAGATACAATCACTAGAAAGATTTTTGACGATCTATTATACAGTAACCGGAAACAAGAGCGCTGTGCTGGCACTGTCTGGCTTTTGTCACTGACAATGTATTGTGGTCAGCACCAGGCCATTCAGAAACTGCTTCCTGACATCCAGGTATCTCCCATTTAACTTGATGCTGACAGTTCCATAGCAAAATCTGTAATACATTCCAGGGAATAATTTCAAACTGCTTTGGGGTTAATCATAATTGTTGTATATCTAGGAGAAGTACTCAAACTATTGCTTTTCAGCTCTATTAGCCTGTTCTAGATGCTGCCAGGACAGTTTTTTTATTTGTTTTGATTATTAGTAAAATCTAGAAACTATTACGAGCATTGACCTTCCCAGGGATAGGGATCCTCATTTGATTCATAAGTAAAATAATACAAAAGATGGCAGTACATCATAGTATAGAAGTAAGCCAAAAACTTGGATTTTTGCTTCCATGCTTAGCTAGTGTATCTGCCGACTGGTTAGCTTCTTAGTGGATAATACTGAACCCTTGTGGTTTCCAATCTAGTCAGGTATAACCTGCAGTGATCACTTTGATTATAATCATTCCCATTAGAAATCATGTTTATTGTTTCAATAGTCAGTCTCAAGTATCGTAGTCACAATTTTGTTTTAATGAGTGATGTTGAGACAGCTTCAAGCATCTCTCTTCCCCTGATAAATACAATTAATAACTAACCACTGGAGTGCCTTTTAATCCGTGAGTCCTGTGCTTCTGCAATTATCTATAGAAATCAAAGTAACCTTTTATTTTGATTTTTCCGAAGAAAACTATTTACCAGAGACTTTTGAGCCACTGACTCTTGTGCTATTGTAGGAAGCTTTCTCTCACCTGCTGGCGGAGCAGAATGAGCTTACACAGGAGCTGGCATCTCAAGGACTTAGTGTTGTTTATGAGCTTGGTGATGCTTCTATGAAGAAAAGCTTAGTGAATGCTCTTGTTGGCACTCTTACTGGTTCCGGGAAGAGGAAAAGAGCTGTTAAGGTTTGATGACTCCTTTTATCTTTTCTCTAATTCTTGACAATGTTTCCTCATGTTTTGTACTATGACTACCCATTTGTTGCTCTATAATTGGTTTTTCTTTTCAAATTCTTTTTCCTAGCTTGTAGAAGATTCTGAAGTGTTTCAAGAGGGTACAATTGGTGAAAGTCCTAGTGGGGGGAAACTAAGTACCTATAAGGAGCTTTGCAACTTGGCAAATGAGATGGGGCAGCCAGACATGATTTATAAGTTCATGGACTTAGCCAATTATCAGGCATCTTTGAATTCTAAAAGAGGCGCGGCCTTTGGATTCTCCAAGATAGCCAAGCATGCTGGAGATGCTCTGCAACCTTACTTGCATGCTCTAGTTCCAAGACTCTTTCGTTATCAGTACGATCCTGATAAGAATGTGCAGGTACTTCCATACAAGTGCTTGTGCAAAGATGATGTTCTGTGTACTCCTCGTTTAACAGGGGCTTAACTTAATATTATTCCATTCAAGCAACCGTAAATATTGTCTTGGCTGTTTTTAGGTGATATGTGAACTATTTAGTTTGTGATATGATGTTTTTCTCAGAATTTGTGTCAGAGGTAAATAAAGGTGGTTCGTGTGCAATTTGTTGTTAATTTTTTTGTATAAAATAAGCTGATATCCTACTGTCTGTGATTGTTTTGGCAGTTTTAGCTGCTAACTAAGAAATATTTCATTTGTTATTATATGCTTTTTCTTTTCTCAGAAGTTGTGTTAAGAGGGAGAAAAAGGGGTTACCATGCAAAGGAAGATAACCATAGAAAGGATGGGGAGGTGTCTGGGTTTTTTTGGGGGGTGGTGGTGGTGGTTGAAGTGGGGAAAAAAACAGTTCAAATCTTGGCGATAAACCAAAAATTTCCTCTCTCTATATTTGTAGAAAATTGTTAACACGCCCACTACCGAGACAACATTGTCGCTGACTGGCGAGATATGGCCGTTGCGCCACCTTGTTGCGTGGATTTATGTAGAATTTCATTTCGTCTTCAATCTATTATTTCACGAAGCCCTACCTGAAGAGGAAGATATTATCGGCCAATATTGCTTTGCAACTTGGAATTATGATATTGGCTTCCGTGGGAAAGGGAATGTTGCAGAAGGTGAAAGAGGTTTTTGAAGATTATTTCATTATGGCGATGTTGGCATTGTTGCTGCCACTGTCGCTGCCACTGATTGTGGCAATCGGAGATGTTTTGGTACCAAGTCTGTTGATTTCGACCTTTACATGCGTAAAATGTTACAGTTTCAAAGAACATTTGCATAGATATGCCTTGACAGCCAAAAACATTACTGCCAATAAAATGAAAGTAAACAAAATCAAAAGCTCCTTGATGGGCATTCCTCTCGTTTCTGTGATGAGATCTCTTATTTTCACCTATGTTTATTCTTGTGTGATGGCCCTGCTGTTTCACATGGACCATACCTGGGAGTGGTTGCATTCTCTTCCATCATTTCTGTTATTCTTCTTTCTATCAACTTGTGTTTTCTCTGTCAATTCATATCTGGAGGTTGAAGCTTCATTTTTCTCTCAAGGCAAAGGCTTCATCTGAAAAAGTCATGGGGGATGCCTGTGTTGTTTCTTTCTTCAGTAGTCTTTGCTCTAGGATATACTGTAATTGCTTACAGAACAAGCTGTCGAGCATGGATGAAGCTTTTGTTTCACCGACTGGACCCAAAAGCTGTATTCCGTGCAAAGTTGTTTTCCCTGCATATAATAAGGTACCAGGATCTCCAATTCCAACAGCTAAAACAAGAACTGAGAGTCATATGAGGAGAAGATATGTAGGGTTGGTTTATGCGGATGGGGAAGTCCCTGCTATATTGCTTGGTGATTTTGACCGTTCATTCATTTATTGCCTTGGGTTCTCTCTTCAGTACAAACTTTGTTTGCCTGGCTCACCTTACCGTTCTTTTGTCTTCCACACCTTCTGCTAACCCATTGCATGTTTTGTCAAAAAGTGATTATGATATTCGGAGGTGCCACAATAGTCAATTTCATACCCACATTCTCTCTTTGCCTCTTTTAGACGTGTCTCCAACTTCCCCAGTTCTTTCTGAAGAAATCCCTAGTTTCAGCGTAGATGAAACTGGTGATGAAGATGATATTGGTAAGGTGGGATTTTCATTCCCAGTATGAGATGATGTTGGCACTGTTCTAGTGCATGGTTTTGGAGGTGGAGGTTGCTCTTGGAGAATGGTGATGGATGAGCTAGCCCAACAGGTAGGTTGTGCAGTCACAGCTGACAGGCCATGATGGGGATTGGCATCTAGGTCATGTGAGAGAGACCTGGAGGAGAATCAATTGCTTCTCTCGTTTTGTTCGGATATGTTGTACTTGTTGGTCATGATGATGCTGGATTGCTTGCACTGGAGGCTGCACAAAGAGTTCAGTCATCCACAAATTTGAGTAAAGTCCATATTAAGGAGTCTGTATTGTTGAATGTTAGCCTGTCAAGAGAACTGTTTTCAGCCTTTGCAAGGATATTATTGCGTACTTCTCTTGGGAAAAAGCACTTGGTGCGTCCACTGTTGCAAACAGAAATTACTCAAGTTGTTAATAGATGTGCATGATATGATGCCACCAAGTTGACAACTGATGTTTTGAGCATATACAAGCCACTACTATGTGTAGAAGGATGGATGAAGCACTACATGAGATAGGAAAACATTCATCTGAGACAGTCCTCTAATCTGAAAATGTGGCACAACTGCTAAAAACAGTTCTAAGTTTGCCAATTCTGGTGATGGGAGGAGCTGAAGATGAACATGTATCTATAAGATCTGTTCTAGTGATGACACCAAAACTTGTTTATTCTAGACTGGTTGCCATATCTGGCTGTGGACACGTGTGGAATGTCCGAAAACATTGCTAGCAGCCATGCCACTGTTCATCAATAGAATTTTAGTGGAACCACAACTGCAACATCAGTAGGATGCTCTAATGTCATATTTGAAGTATTTATTCAACTGAGTATTTGCTCCTTTTTTCACATATATCTTTTGTAACTTTTCTATTCTAAAATTACTCAAAAGGTAGATGTCCAAGTCCACCCTCTCCTTTTGGTAGCTTTAATTGTGAATTTGCAGCTTGAGTATTTAGAGCTTTCAAAATGTATCTCTCTACCCTCCCGCCTTTCTTATTTCCATTTTGTAGATTCTTATACTCGGTTTTAGGTTCTGTCGTCACAACATTAAGAGTGGTGATAATATCTTTGTACAATTTTTTTTCTTCGGAACTGTGTCGCAGATTCCTGCTAGAATCTTTCATTCTGTTCCTCTCGTATTTGTGAAATTTTGAGTAACAGCATGGTTGAATACAAGAACAGTTATTTCTTTAAAACAAAAAAAGGTGCTTACCGTGCAGTTTGTTATAATTACTTTTCATATTAGATGAAGATGGTATTCTACTAGCTGTAGTGATGATGCCCATTTTTGAACTATTTTATCTTTTTCTTTAGGATGCGATGACACATATTTGGAGATCACTGATTGCTGATTCAAAAAAGACAATTGATGAGCATTTTGATCTTATTATGGATGATCTTTTAACTCAAAGTGGATCACGACTTTGGCGATCACGAGAGGCTTCTTGTCTGGCGCTTTCAGATGTAATTCAAGGACGTAAATTTGATCAGGTAAAACCATTGATTTGTCATCTTATGTGCAAGTAAATTGCACTTATCTGTTATAAAACATTATAAATCTTGACTAGAATGATATTCAGCATGATGATCGAGAAAGTTGGTCAAAGTTTCCATTTATTGGGTGGAAAAATTGCATATATGACTCTTGTCAAAAGGAAAGGAAAGAAGAATAAAGAGATACTTTTTATCTAGGTACTTAACAACTAAAAAAAGGGTCATTATATTGAGGTTATTATACTTGATCATATGGAATTTGGAGAATGTCAGAAATACTTATTCTCTATACAGTAACCTGTTCCCACTAACAATTAGTAGTTTTCTTCATGTACTGGTGACTAGCTTTGCATTTCTTTACCAGCATCAAAGGTTATGTATTGTACATGATGTAATGGTAAAAATGTCCACAAATCCCAAAATGCATTTTTTTTTGAGAAAGGTAACAGTTACTTCTATATATCGACAAGAACACTACCACAAAAAAGCAGTGTTCTACAAAAAGTTAGAGATACACAGACCCCTCAGCAGGATCCTTACAACCAATCAGACCCCTCAGCAGGATCCTTACAACCAATCTCTACTTGTACTAATCTCCCTAACATTTTCTACTACTATCTGTTTACACCAAAAGTAATATAAAGCTAGACAGTCCTGTTTTAATCTCTGAATGCTTCTCTGCGTCCCTTCAAAACAACTCGGATTTCTTTGTAACCAAACAGTCCATGCAAGATGGGACAATTTTCCATCTCTCCTCCTTCCTATTTGCAAGTCCATCCCTGTTCCACTCATCAAAACGTCTTTAATCCTCCCAGGCTTCACCCATGTTATTTTCCTCATGGTGATGTACATCTGCCACAGCTGTTCTGTTCTGTCCACTTGCAATGTAAGAAGAGATGGTTTACTGTCTCTCTCTGTTCTTCACACAAAAAAATCTGGAACACAACTGAAAACCCCTTTTGTTCAGGTTTTCATGTGTTAGTATAGCTTCCTTGGCTAACAACCAAGTAAAATAATTAACTTTATATGGGATCTTGGTTATCCAAATCATCCTCCAGGGCCAGCCTGCCTCCTCACTTCCATCTGGAATGAAGTGATTATAAGCTGAGTTTACTGATAAGCCCCTCTTTCCCTCTCCAATCCAAGCTAGAGAATCCTCAAAATCTGATAACTCATTGAATTGATTAGTAATGATCAGGAAATCTGCTACATTATCCATCTCCCAGTCATTAAAATCTCTTCTGAATTGTAAGTTCCAGCCCTGCTTACTCCACATATCTGCAATGCATGCTTGCTGATTTTGACTCATGTCATACAGCTCAGGAAAACTATGTTTCAAAGAATTGACCACACCACCTGTCCTTCCAAAAACTAATCTTCCTCCCGTTGCCCACTTTGCAACATATTCTCCCAGCCAGCAGATCCCAGAAATTTCTAATTGACCTCCAAACACTGGTCCCATAAGGTGAAGACACCACAGGTGTCATCCACTTGTCCTCCATGCCGTATTTGGCTGCAATAACCTCCTTCACAGGGAGGTTTCATCAGAAGCAAACTTCCGTAGAGCCACTTCATGATTAGGCTTTGGTTATGACATTTTAAGTTTCTAATGGCCACCTCCCCAGTCTTCTTATTAATGATCAATTCTTCCCATTTCACAAGGTGAAACTTCCTCTTGTCTTCATTTCCTTGCCAAAAGAAAGTTCTGCTAATGGCATCCATTCCTTGAACCACCCAGGCTGGAGCTGGGAATACTGACATCATATATGTAGGCATGACATTCAGAACACTGCTGATAAGAGTTAGTCTACCTCCGACAGGTACTGTCCTTTCCAGCTTGTTAGTTTTCTCTCACACTTCTTTATTACCCCACTCCGAATGCTCTTAGACTTGCTCCTAGCCCCCAGAGGTATGCCTAGGTAAATGAAACTTTTACCCAGTTGATGTGGAGTCCTGAAACAGCTTCAAATAGTATGAAGATGGTCCTAAGAGTCAAAAATTGTGTCATCTCACCTTCACAAAAAACCAAAGTGTCATCAAAAATGCATTTTCTTATTTATTACTCCCTCCATCCCATTTTGTGAGGCGGTGTTCTATTGGCCACAAAATTCAAGAAAGAAAGACTTTTGAAATTTGTGGTCTAAAACATACCCCACATTTTTGTGGCTATAAATTCATATCATTAAGGATTAAATGAGAAATTTAAAGTTCAATTATTTCTAAATATAGTAAGGAATTCTTTTTCTTTCTGCAACAAAAACAACATACCTCGTGGAATCCCACAAGTAGGGTCTGGGAGGGTAGAGTGTACGCAGACCTTACCATTACCTCATAAAGGTTTAGAGAGACTGTTTCCAAGAGACTCTTGGTTTGAGTGTAGCAAGTCCAAATACAAAGAACTTTATCTCAAAAAAAAATAAAAATTCCAAGTAAGAATAAGAAAACAGAATAACTAACAAGGGAATTAGTGCAGATAATACAACAAAGGAATAAGAATGCAAAATACAATAAACAACAGATGATGATAGATGTCAAAAGTAAGAACTACAATAATACAACTAATACTATGGCAAACACCAACAAGCCTAAACCCTCAGAAAGCAAGAAAACACTCCACTATCTACTAACCTTCTACCCAAGTACGCATCGTCCACACCCTCCTATCTAATGTCATGTCCTCGATAACCTAAAGTTTTGCCATGTCTTGTCCCAAAAAACAAGTGTCACATAAATGGGATAGAGGGAATATTGTTATTGCCATGTACTTAATTTGACAAGTCTGAGCACAAAACTAAACTAATTTGAGGTTTCCAGAACCTTGCAACTTGACAGAGCAGACTGCCCATTTTGATTGTCCATCATAATTGTTTGTTGAGGTCCACTTGGTCTACCCCCATACTAAACATGTTCTGAACTGAGCTAGTGGTTTCTTTATTACAAAAAATTTCTTGCTCAACATAATTGAAAAATAGTTGGGCCGTACATTGGATATTTGTTTTTGCTTCTGAAAAATTTCACCAAATTGATCTCTTGTTTTTCCATCTCTTTGTTGATGTGTTCTCTGTGCCTTCATTGCATCATTAAAAACATGAACTAACCACTTCATAACTTTAAAACCAATTGGGTTTTTCATAGTAGATTGGTTGGCTCCTTTAGCTTGTCTACTTTGTAGGGTATATGCTAAATTTCTTTGTGGAAGCATTACTGGCTCTATCTTTTCTTTCGGTGTAAGTGGCACAAGTGAGGTACTTCCTTGATGTAAATTATGGCTTGCTCTTTCCACTGCATTGCTTGTAGCTTAGCAATTGATAAATAAGCTTTTCCAGGAATTTTCCAGTCTTGCATTTTTATAGTTTGGCATATCGTCCATATCCTTTAATTTGATGTTCTTGTTGGTCTGTTTATCTGTGGTATCCCTTGTTATAGAGAGCATAATTGTTGCCTTATCTGACAATGTCAGCATTGCATATGATCTAGGTTGAGAAGCACTTGAAAAGAATATGGACTACTGCTTACCGTGCAATGGATGACATAAAAGAGTCTGTAAGAAATTCAGGTGACAGATTATGCCGGGCTATTACTAATCTAACATTGAGGTTATGTGATGTTTCTCTCACACAAGTCTCAGAGGCAGCAAAAACAATGGAGATTGTGTTGCCATTACTGCTATCTGAAGGCATAATGAGTAAAGTTGAAAGCATTCGCAAGGCATCCATTGTAGTGGTTACAAAACTCACAAAGGTTTCATTCTAACTAGAAAATTGAACTGTTGAATCTTTATTGTAGACCTTCCAGTTTCTGAAATACCCATAAAGCCATGTCTTTTCCTTCTCTGTTAATCAGTTCAATCAGATCATTATGTGGCTTCTGTTCACACTTAACTGAAAAGAATTTTCTTGCTTTGTTCTGCAATTTTTCTTGCATTATTGCGCCAGAGTTGCGTTAAAATTCTTATCTGGTGGTTGACAATCATCATGTGTATATGCTAGAAGACGTTTTAGATGAAAGAGAAACTTGCCTATTCCAATCTAGGGCCCATGCAAATATTCTACCTTTTTCGTGCTTGCGTAAATCCAGTAAGGTCTCTTCAGTTTCAGAGAGTCCAATTTAGTTCTTTTAACAGTTTGTTCAATAATTGCAGGGTGCAGGTGTTGCACTTCGGCCACATCTACCTGACCTAGTCTGCTGCATGCTCGAAAGCTTATCAAGCCTGGAAGACCAAGGGTTAAATTATGTTGAGGTCTGGCAAATCTGTCGTTTCTGATACTGCTTTGGTACTTATGATTGTATTATTTTATCTTTTCTTTTCATTTTCTATATTTTCCCCTTTTCTTTGGGCCTTTCCCTTATCTCAGTTGCACGCAGCAAATGTTGGTATACAAACCGAAAAGCTTGAAAACCTCCGTATATCAATAGCAAAGGGCTCTCCAATGTGGGAAACTCTTGATCGTTGCATTGATGTTATTGATTCCCAGTCGGTGGAGTTGTTAGTACCTCGTGTTGCTCAGTTAGTTCGTGTTGGTGTTGGATTAAATACCAGGTATACTGCAAGTCCCATATGGTAAATTTTACGTGAAAATTCCAATTTGATTGGATTTTAATTTGCATTTATCTTATTCTCTGTATTGTTTCTTTTTTGAGAAGGTAACATTTGTATAAAAATCACAGCACAAAGGTTGTGCTGGTAACTGTGTACATACTACAAAAGTAAGCAAAAACCTATTCTTGCTCTTCTTACATACCTCATTGGTTGTAGTTTTTGGCATTGACCACCCGATTCCTACTATACTTAGAAATATACAAATAGTTGCAACAGTTGAGAAGTGACACTATAGTGTAGAAACAAGTGGCTATTAGACAATGAATCTTTACAGCATAAGTAATGCGAAGAGCTCAATTGGAATCCTTTTTTATTTAGGTTTCTTGAGTTAAACAAGCCCGTCTAACTACCGGCCAAGCAAAACAAACTACTTTGTAAGGGGCCTTGATTTCCAGGTCTAATTCCTAGGCCAACTGTTATCCCCTTGGCTGTTCCTTGAGAGTAAAGCATAGGCTGATTTGACTGAACAATCTTCTTGCTAGCCCCTCCTCCATGACAAGGGATCTTTACTGTTTGTTGTTCCCTGGAATGACCCCAGGCAGTTAGTATTTAGCTACTCTGTCAATTAGTCAATTTCCCAGTCATTGAGCATTGTTCTGAAATTAAGGTACCATCCCGGCATGCTCCCATATTTCCAACTATCTCTGCATTGTATGTGCGACTTGAATGATTATTTACCTTTTGATCTCAAAAATTGAAGCGATCCCCATTTGTTTAGAGGTGAACTGCCATTGAACTAGTTCTGAATTCTCATGTCACGTTATTTGTTCTCCTATTTACAGGGTCGGTGTTGCAAATTTTATAAGCTTGTTAGTGCAGAAAGTTGGTGTAAATATCAAACCTTTTACAACCATGCTACTGAGACTTCTATTTCAAGCTGTTAAGGAGGAAAGAAGTGCTACTTCAAAGCGTGCATTTGCAAATGCTTGTGCCACAGTTCTGAAGTATGCAACTCCTTCCCAGGCCCAGAAGTTGATTGAAGACACTGCTTCCTTACATCTCGGGGACAAGAATGAACAGATTGCATGTGCAGTTCTACTGAAATGCTACTTTTCCTCAGCTGCTGATGTTTTGGGTGGATATAATGATGTGATTGTGCCAGTAATATTTATTTCAAGGTCAAACTCTATCTTTTGTTTCTCTATTTCATAGTCTGTGATGGTAATTTTTATGTTCATATTTACATTTTCTGTTCTTCGATTGAACAATATAACATGGCAATATATAGATTCTTGGATAATTAAGGTGACCTTATTTTCAACACATAGATACATTGTCATTAAGAAGTGACTGCAGATTCGAATTATGTTTGCTCTTGTCAAGTGGGACTATTCTAACTTCTATTGACATCCCAGATGTTTCTACTTTTAGTTTCTTTGGTATCTATGCTACATCTCAGAAATTGACTGTTGTTGGCTCCACTATCAGTCTACCAGTTGACTTCTGTTTCTCATTTGGCTCTTCCCCAAGTTTCCAGACTTCATCCATGTAGTTGTTTTTTTCACATACACTTATCAGGTTTTTGAGTTGACAAGAAAGTGAGAATTAGTGCTGGGCAATATCCCTGAATTCAGACACTGCTCAAATGATGCACATCCATAGCCTGATTATAACTTGTTGGATATAATTCTTTTGCAAGTGCAGTGTCGTACTCAGATTTTTGCTAGGAGACAGTAGATTCATCAGAAGTGGTGATTCTATTTTTGTGGATTTCCTCTATGAAATAGCTTTTCTAATGTTCGGATTTTCCTCTTATTAAAGAAAACAACTTAGAATCAATGAGTCTGCAATATCATCTTAAATGGCATGATGATACATCTGTTTTGCAAGACTGGTTGTCTTCAGAGCTGAAGTTTTGAACTGTCAGAACTCCATTTGCGCTAGTATCCTTATGAAAAATGAAATCTGATGTATATAAATTTTACAGCCAAGGCTAAAAAAAAATAGTACCTGAAGCCTTTAGATTGCTTAGGATAGAAAACAAAAGAACAACTCAGTGTCTTTCAAGTAAATTATATAACCTGTTTCAAATGTATAAAATGGATTTAATTCCTCTCTCTGGACTAGTATGGTTTGGAAACCCGTTATCTGGGATCCTGTTCTGAACATGAATGGCACTTTTTATTGCCCAATTCTCCAAAAGTTTGGATATTTCAGAGAAGTTTGTTAGCTCGAGGTCAGGATAACACCTGCTTTTAGTGTCAATCTTGCAATCTATTTCTTGGTTCTCTTTTTGCCCACATTTGCATCCTAGTGGGTTTTGCTTTCAGATTCTTCCTATCAATTCTCTGTAAGAATATGCCCTTTTGTTTCACTATTTCTTCCCCCGGAATTTTAAATCTTCTGTTTTCAAGTGTTGTCCTTGAGACTTATAGTTAATAATTGATGTTCTTCTTTATGGTCTGAAGTCCATTTTCTGATATTATTCAAATGATCCTTATATCCTCCCTCCTTAGTGATTTTGATTGAAGCCTGTGCTTCATCTGTTGGCTATTGACTTCGAGGACCACCTTTGACAAATATTTTTGGTCATTTTAGAAAGGAAGTTCTATGAAGTTCTTGGACTTCTAGTGATAGGACAGCCTGATGTAGTAGTCAATGTGAACTATGAACTTTCTGTTTTTTCTACCTTTTTCACCCTCCCTTTTTATTGGGATATGGCAACAAGTACCTCCATCTCCCTCTTGTAGAACAATATTTACGTACCTTCAACAATATTACATATTTGAATCTTCTACTTGAGCTTGCAGCTTGTCCGCTTTGTAATGCCAATTATTTTAAATTTCTCCCACTGGTATTATTTTATATGACTTATGGTTATCAGTTGACACCAATAAATAATCTTTTGCAGATTTGAAGATGAAAAATCTGTTTCTAATCTTTATGAAGAAATGTGGGAAGAAAATATGAGTAGTGAACGGTTTACTCTTCAATTGTACTTGGGGGAGATTGTTGAGCTTATCAGTGGAGGATTAATGTCATCCTCATGGTCTCGTAAACAGAAGGTTTTAATGATCTTTCTTGTTTTCATTTCCAATCTAGATACGTGCATGAAAATTTAACCATCTACAGGTACTTGGGTTGTTTCAAGAGTTTTACTATTCCATTCATATTCTCATGCAGGCTGCTCAGGCAGTAAGTAAGCTCTGTGAAACCCTTGGTGAGGTCGTTTCCTCACAGCACCATGTTCTCCTTTCATCTCTCTTGAAGGAAATCCCTGGACGCCTATGGGAGGTAGGAGTTGATACTTTAACCATTTTATTTCCTTGAGTAAACTGGTCATTTTTCTTCTCATTTGCTCCATTCCAGTTTATATCATAGGCTTTCCATTTTGGGATGCTCCAAGGTCTTATATCATGATTCCACTAATAATAGTGTTATTTTTTACATATTTCACAACTTTTTAAGAATTTATATCGCTAAAATTTTTCAACTTTTGAACTTGTAATATTTTTTCAGCCAAACTTTTGATTGTTCTTTATATATATATTTTCTGTGCCACTATATGATACAAAATTTTTTTAATGTCTTAAACTCTATTCAATCAAACAACGTCAGATAAAATAAAGTGGAGGTGTAAATATGCGACATGTTCTTTTTTAATTGCCACTATATAGTACAAAACTTGAATTGTGTCTTGAACTCTGGTTCCAAACAAACAACTATAAATTGATGCAAAAGGAAGTACTATACTGTTTCATAACATGTTTTTTCATGTTGTTAAAGTTCCCTTTTGTTCCCTATGATCACTACATGATGCTTTGCGTAGCATCGAACTGCTTGTATGTTTGCTTCTTGTGTGTATGTATATATATGTAAAATTACTTATGTTTTAGTGATCATATACTTCCAAAATAACAAGTTTGTAATCCTGCTGCTCTGTTGGTGTTGTGTCCATCTACAATCAGAGGGTAAAAGCACACGTCCTTCATTTAAGAGTGATTTCTGAATTATGATCTCATGCTATTCTTTTTTATCATACTGATCATTCCAAAAATGAATCAGTGTTGTGATTATTTTTTGCTAAATCCTGTTTATATTGACTATGACTGAATTCACTAAGAAAATTATAACACATCATATTATAGTAGTGGGGATGTATATTGTATGTGGAATGGGACAACTAATTGCATTAGGGAAGCAACTAGAGATTATTGGGATCTCGAAGGATGATATTGGTTGATAGAGAGGTGATCGGTGGTCGAATGTTGAGGTCCAGGGGAAAGTGAAAGCCAAGGAGGTTGCTATTATGAAGTTAATGGAGAGTAAAAATGCGGAGAAAAAGAGGATGAATAGGAGAGGTTTAAGATGGCGTGAAATGGAGCAAAGTTAGTGGCTACGGCGGCAAAGAAGACAACATTTGAACGGTTGTATGAAGAGCTAGAGGACAAAGGCGAGGATATGAAGTTATATAGACTCGCCAAAGCGAGAAAAGGGGGGAAGGCCCACGACTTAGACCTAATAAAGTGCATCAAAGATGAGGATGACAAAAGTATTGGTGGAAGAGGCGCACATTAACTCCCATAAACTCTTAAATACAATTGCTCGGACTCGGGTGTGCGTGTCAGATATGGGTGCAGATCTAGTGGGTCGAATCCGCTATGATCAAAATTTTAAGATTTGGGGATTCGAATCCATTATATGGATACGAGTGCAGGGATTCAGCTAAAAATAATTTAAATATCTAAAAATAAAGTTATAAAACTTAAATTATGAGATATTATAGGGAGGACTTGAGGAAAATATTGATAAAGAGGAGAATCATGGACAGAAGCCCATAAGGATCTTATGTTGATAAACAACACAACAGCCTTGCAAGGAAACATCTCAATCGCGGAAAAGAAGAGGAATGACACGAGAACAGTGACGGAACAACTGGAGGAAGAAAACAGGGGAATTCCGAGCTTGATTGGAGAGAAGCAATATAACTCCATAGAGATGAGGAAAGGTGAAGAGTTGCTGAATCAGAGGAGTTTGGGCGGACAAACCAGTCTGCAAATACAGACCTGGTACAGTGGGGGGTGGAGGAACCTGTTCCAATAATGATAGAACAAGAAGGCAGACTCCAAGATAAAGAGAACATGCACTCTACGTGGGTTGGAAGATAAGTTGGGATACCTTGAGGCGTGGAGTAGTGAAGGTAATGTGAACAGTATGTGGGACACGACCGTTGGCCACATCAGAAAGGTAGCTACTGAAGTTCTAGGAGTTACGAGAGGGCCTTTTGGTGGGCGTAAAGGTGATTGGTGGTGGAATGCAGAAGTCCAGGGTAAAGTTAAGGATAAGAAGGTTGCTTTCACAGGGTGGTGAGAGTGTAGGGAAGCTGTTGAGAAGCAAAAGCTTAGGGAAATTTATAAGAAGGCCAAGTCAGAAGCTAAGTTGGCGGTGACAAACGCTAAGTCTGCTGCTTTCGTGCGTCTTTATGAGGATCTGAGCGATAAAGGCGGGGACAAGAGATTGTATAGGCTCGCTAAAGTAAGAGAAAGGAAAACTCGCGACTTAGACTTAGT
>JAPFFP010000009.1:982672-999390 GCA_026153255.1 Solanum medicagineum | reverse complement strand
ACAACCTCTCTACTTCTATGAGGTAGCGGTAAGGTCTGCGTACAATTTACCCTCCCCAGACCCCACTTGTGGGATATTACTGGGTATGTTGTTGTTGTTGCACTCTACGTGGGTGCAACAGAATTTAATAAGGCTGGGGAAAATCTTTGGGATTGACTTCCAAGGACATGAAAAAGAGGCAACAAAATTGCTTTTACAAATAGGTAGTTGCCGACAGGTACGGAGAATGTAACAGGATACACCAATTAAAAAATTCAGGATCAAGGGGGCACAAGAGCTCAAAAGTGTAGTAGCTTTTGATGTAAAATTCAAAAGCTCAGGTAGCAGGAATAAGGGGAGATACGTAACCTCCAACACATGATGAAGGTCAAACTAGTATCGTGGAATGTTAGGAGATTAAATAACAGGGAGAAGAGAAGGATTGTACATAGCCTGTTGGTTGAATGGAGAGCAGACATTTTCTGTCTCCAAGAAACTAAACTAGAAGGGAACATCTCTGAGCTGGTAAAACAGATTTAGGGGGTAGATGGGTAATACATGCCTATTTAGAAGCAAGTGGGACAAGGGGAGGGATCTTACTGATGTGGGATGGGAGGGATTGGGAGGGGAATATTTTGGAAATTGGTTCTTACTCTATCACTTGTAAATTTGAGTCACAATCACAAGATTTTAGCTGTCAAATTTCAGGAGTGTATGCTCCAAATTGTTACAAGGAGAATGGTGTGGGAAGAACTGGGCTCCATAAGGGGACTGCTAGAGGGACCCTGGGCAGTGTGTGGGGACTTTAATGGGTCTAGATACATCTCTGAGAAGAAAAATTGTGATAAAAAGAACAAAAGGCATGAGGGAGTTCTCTGATTTTATAGAGGACATGGAATTAGTGGACTTGCAACTAGAAGGTGTCACATTTACATGGTTTAAGGGAGATCAACAGGAAGCAACTTCTAGAATTGATAGAATACTGGTATCAGCAGAGTGGGATGACAGTTTCAAGAATTTGAAACAAATTCCCCTGCAGAGAGTATGATGTGGCCACATTCCTATAGCACTAATTGGAGGCTGCTGGGAGAAGAAAATAAGTTATTTCAAGTTTGAAAACTGGTGGTTACAATCAGAAGGCTTTGTGGATAGAGTCGGAGCATGGTGGTCATCTTTCAATTACTCAGGAAGACCTGATTATGTGTTGGCATGTAAACTCAAAGCTCTAAAACTCAAACTCAAGGATTGGAGGCAAGAAGGGGGGAATTTGGGTACACAAAGAAAGAGAACTTTAGAAAAGCTAGCAGCACTAGATTCTAACAGGATGTGCAGGACTTTTACTGAGGTGGAGACAGCAGCAAAAGCAACAATCCTTCTTGAACTAGAGGAGCTGGTCAAAAAAGAGGAGGTGTCTTGGAGGCAGAAATCAAGAGTGCTATGGCTGAAAGAGGGAGATAAAAACACCAAATTTTTCCACTAGATAGCAAACACAAGGGGAGATCCCACAAGACCCAAACACAATTGGAAGGGAGATAGTAGCTTACTATGAGAACTTATACAAAGAAACACAACAATGGAGGCCTTCATATCAAAGCAGTCAATGCCCAAGATTAATTGAAGAGGAGAACATGACCTTGCAAGGCAAGTTTGAAGAGAAGGAAGTACTAAACTGTCTCAAACAGTGTGCTGCTGATAAGGCTCCAGGCCCAGATGGGTTTACAATGGGTTTCTTCATCAAGTGTTGGGATGTAGTGAAGAAAGACATCATGGCTACTTTCCAGATCTTGTATGACCAAAAAAGATTTGAGAAGAGTTTCAATGCCACCTTCATTGCCCTAATTCCAAAGAAGAAAGGAGTCAAGGAACTGAAAGATTACAGACCCATCAGTCTTATAGGTAGCATCTATAAGATAATTTCCAAGGTACTCATAGAAAGGTTGAAAGGAGTAATGGACAAACTGGTAGACTCACAGCCAATGGATTTTATCAAAGGCAAACAAATTAGGGACGCAGTGCTGATTGCCAATGAAGTTGTAGATTCCAGAATCAAACAAAAGGAACCAGGTATTCTTTGTAAGTTGGATATAGAGAAAACATATGACCATGTGAACTGGAAATACTTGTTGAAGGTCTTAGAGTTGATGGGATTTGGACAAAAATGGTTGAATTGGATAAAATTCTGCGTATCCACTGTCAGCTTCTCTGTTTTAGTCAATGGTTCCCCTACAAGTTTCTTCAAATCTCAAAGAGGGCTCAGGCAGGGGGACCCACTCTCCCCTTTTCTGTTCTTATTAGCTATGGAAGGGCTCAACAACATGATTAAGACAACTAGTTTGAGAGGGTGAGTAAAAGGGTTTGAGGTGGCCAGAGTGGGTGGCAGGGAGCCTGGAAGTGACACATCTCCGGTATGCAGATGATACTTTGATTTTTTGTGGAGCTGAAGTTGATCAACTGAAATTCTTAAGGGTAATTCTGGTCTTATTTGAAGGGGTATCTGAGCTACATATAAACTGGAGGAAAAGCTTCATGTACCCAATCAATGAAGTTAATAATATGAATTGGCTAGCCTCAATTCTAGGGGGCGAAGTTGGTATTCTATGCTCCATTTATTTGGGTATGCCATTGGGAGCAAATTGCAGTTCTGCTGGAATCTTGAATGGGATGATAGAGAAGTGTGAGAAAAAACTGGCCAGGGGGAAAACTCAGTATTTGTCGGGGGGGGGGGGGGCGGGGGGGGGGAGGGGGGGGGGGGGGCGGGGGGCTGTCCCTCATTAATTCAGTCCTTGATGCTCTTCCAACTTATATGTTATCTCTGTTTCCTATTCCACCAGGGGTCACTAAAAAGATTGGACAACATAAGAAGGAAATTCTTATGGCAAGGAAATAAAGAGAATAGAGGGTTTCACCTAGTAAAATGGAAGTCTGTCTCAACTGGAAAGAAGAATGGGGGTCTAGGCATAAAGAATGTCAAGATGCATATCAAAGCTCTCAGAATGAAGTGGTTGTGGAAATATGCAAATGGTAATCAAACACTATGGACAAAAGTGACAGGGACAAAATATGAAGGGGAAGATTGCTGGATGACAAAGGCGGTCACCACAGCTTATGGAACCAGCTTGTGGAGATCACAAGAACTCTGTGGGAGGAAGTTAAACTCAAAACCATAAGGAAAGTGGGAAATGGGGTCGAGATCAAATTTTGGAAGGATGAATGGCATGAGAAGGGCAACTTGGAGATTCTCTTCCCTGATTTCTACAATCTAGCTCAATTTCAACAAAAGACCATTGCTGAGACAACTAAATGATTGGGAAATAAGGAGGGTGGCAGATTTTCTCAACACTGTTGAGAATTTTACTGGATTACATACAGATGAGGATAGATTGTGGTGGAAAGGCAACAAAAGAGGAGATTTCAAGGTATAGTCAGCTTACAGGATGATGGATCAACCAAGACAGGAGCAAGGCAACTGGCCATGGAAACAGATATGGAGGTGTAAAATACCTCTAGAAGTTTCATGTTTTATTTGGCTGCTTGCTAAGGAGGCTGCCCTGACTCAGGATAATGTGATGAAAAGGGGAATAATCTTATGCTCTAGATGTTTCCTATGTGGGGAAATTGTAGAAATAATAAACCATCTATTCCTGAACTGCAGATATACACAGCAGCTATGGAGGATCTTTTTGAACCACAAAGGCATATCCTAGACTATGCCTAGGAGGGTAATTGAGGCCTTATACGGCTGGGAGGAGACAGGTGTTACTGTAAAAGACAGAAGTAGAGGGAGA
Organism: Solanum medicagineum; assembly: GCA_026153255.1. Classification (NCBI taxonomy): domain Eukaryota; kingdom Viridiplantae; phylum Streptophyta; class Magnoliopsida; order Solanales; family Solanaceae; genus Solanum; species Solanum medicagineum. Next base: position 995,626 of record JAPFFP010000009.1, on the reverse strand, counting down.
ATTATCCCTGCTTCAATCTGGTGGGCAATCTGGAAAGGGAGAAATTCCAGATGTTTTGAAGGCATAGAACATAGTGTGCAGGATGTTAAACTAAACTGTATTTTGTTGTTATGGTTTTGGTGTAACCAACTTTACTCTAATGATATTGTCTCTATAGTTGATGTTCTAGACTCAATTTAGACACAAAGCAGTGGATTTTGGAGCACTTTTGCATATAAGGTTTGAGTACAACCTATGTACTTTGTTGATATAATACAATGTTACCAATTTCAAAAACGAGGAGAATCATGGAAAGGCGGTACAATAGAAATTTATACATCCAAGGTATTTCGTTTCTTCAATTGAACCTTAATATTAGTTTTGATTACATAAATCACTGAATTTGTCCAAAATTTCTCCCTCAAATTCGGTCAAAGTACAAAACCAACTGACCAAATTGGGTACGGATCCCACATCCACGTCGTGTTGACATGGGTGCAGCACCAAATATGAAGAGTCAGAGCAACTTAGTAGAGGAGTATTGTTTTGGGTGATCTAGAGCACTCCAAAAGTCCTCATGATTTTGGGTACTATAAGTGTAAAGTTCGAAGAGGTTAAGGGGGCAACTCGTCTGGATGGAATTTTGGAATAGTATAGGCAAAAAAGGTGTGCAGTGGCTAATTAATGTCATATTTAGGATGCCCCATGACCTAGTTCGAGTGGCAAAGGGTGGGAGGATTTGTGGCTGAGATCCTAGGTTCAAGCCCTAACCATGCAAAGTGAAGCCTTGTATTTAAGTGGAGAAGGGTAGAGGGGCGGATCCATTGCCCACTGTGTTTAGAAGGTTGTGCTTGGTCCAAAGGAGGGGTTTCTTAGTTATCAAAAAAATGTCATTTTTAGGACTACTAAAATGCCCAAAAAATTGAGGTGGAGTACTGTGGTTTTGTTGTACAAGAACAAGGGTGATTCAAAATTGTAATAACTATTGGGACATTAAGCTACTAAGCCACATTAGAAAAGTTTATGGAGAGGGTGGCGGAGATGAGGATGGATGTGTCTATTTACAAGAACCAATTCGCATTCATGCCGGAGTGATTTGCATTAGAAGCCATTCATCTTGGTAGAAGATTGTTTGAGTAATATAAGGATAAGAAAGAGACTTATATATGGTGTTCATTGACTCAAAAAATGCGGACGACAAGGTCCCACGAGAGGTTCAATGGCGGTGGATCATAACAAAAGGAAGGATATTGGATGGAACTATGGCATACAAGGACCGACAAGAGATTCTGTTACTTGTACGTTCTGTAAAGTTACATATAATGGTGGAATTAGTCGACACAAGCAACACTTGATCGATGGATATAAGAATGTAAAACAATGTCCAAGTTGTCCGCCTGAAATTAGAGAACAAGTAAAGGCATATGTGGAAAATAAAAAAGGCGAATAATTCAAAATATCAAATGGGACAGCAAGAACCCGTCATTACTGATGATTTTGATGATGATATGGATGAATTTGATGAAATGATGCCTCCCTCAAAATCTCAAAAGATGTCTTCTAGTGGAAGTGCATCATCCATTGGGCGGAATGTGATGAAAGGTCCTCTTAATCTCTAGTATTGTTTGTCAATCTAGAGTGTAGACTTTTAGTATCTATTGTTAGTTTTTGCCTTTTTGGATTGAAATATTTGCTAATATATATTATTGCTATTGAGATTTTAGATATTTATATATGCAATTAAATATTTTAAGATTTTAGTATAAATTGTCGCCTTTTTCAAAAAGGCGAGCGCCTTGCCGCGAGGCGAGGCAAAGCCTTGTCGCCTTTCGCCGTCCAAAACACTGATCAAGACAAAAATACAAAATTACTATCAGAGTCTCTACAGAGAGACAGAGACATGGAGACCTAATCTAAACCTACAATACTTCACAAGCATTAGCTTGGAGGAACAGATCTGGATGCAGAGACAGTTCGAGGAGGAAGAAGTCTTACAAGCATCATGCTCTGTGCTAGTAACAAGGCACCAGTTGGTTTCCCAATGACCTTCTATAAAGAATTTTAGAGTGTCTCGAAAGAAGATATCTTGAACACTATGAAACACTTCCATGAGTTCCAAGATTTTGAAAAAAGCATGAATGCGACTTATGTGGCACTTATTCCAAAGAAAACTGGAGCTACATCACTGAGGGACTTTAGACCAATAAGTCTAATTAGTGGGGTGTACAAAGTCATAACTAAAGTGCTAGCCGAAAGGCTCAAGGAGGTGGTAAACAAGCTGGTGAACAAGCACTAGATGGCATTTATGAAGGGCAGACAGATCATGGATGCTGCCTTAATAGCCAGTGAATGTGTGGAGCCAAGATTAAGAGGAGACGGAGCAGGAATCACGTGCAAACTTGATTTGAGAAAAGCTTATGACCATGTAAATCGGAGGTTTCTTCTGAACTCCCTAAGGCAGATGAGGTTTGGAAATATATGGTTAAAATGGATAGGTTTTTGTATTAAAACTGTCAGGTTCTCTATTCTGGTGAATGGAGAACTTGTGGGGTTTTTTTACATTTGAAAGGGGCTTGAGGTAGGTTGATAATGGTCATAGAGGGGCTGACTGGCATACGTAGGGTGGCTATGCAAATAGATGGATAAGGGGATTTGAAGTTGGTAACAGGGCAGGTGTGAATATGGAAATATGCCAATTGTTGTATGCTGATGATACTGTGAGGCAAAAGACTATCAGAACAAATATATCAGAGTGACACTTGTGATCTTGGAAGCTATCTCTTGTTTGAGGGACAATTGTAGGAAAAGCAGTTTATTCCCTACCAAGGAAGTAGCTCAGATGCAAAGATTGGCAAACATCCTTGGATGCAGAATTGAGCAATTCCTAATAACTTACTTGGGAATGCCTCTAGGAAGCGAACATAGAGAACTACTGATATGGGATGGGATAGTCCAAAAGTCAGAGAAGAGGTTAGCCAGATGGAAATCTCAATATTTGTCACTTGGTGGCAGACACACATTGATAAATGTAGTGCTGGACTCTCTCCCTACTTATGTCATGTGTCTATTTCCTATACCTGCCAAGGTGCTAAAGAAATTGGGCAAACTTATAAGAGATTTTCTATGGTTTGGAAACAAAGAAGGGAAGGGGTGCTATCTAGTTAACTGGAAAGTAGTGCAGCTGCCTAAGCTCTCAGGTGTTCTTGGAGTTGGGAATCTTAGAATCCAAAATGGATGTCTCTTGATAAAATGGTTGTGGAGATATGGAAGAAGAACATGCTCGCTGGAGAGAAGCTATACATCGTAAGTATAGCTAGGACACTATACCATATGGAGTTTCAGCATGGAGAACAATAAGATCCTTCTGGACCAAATTACCAGGAAACATCAAACTCATAGTAGGAAATGGAGTTAAAATCCTCTTCTGGAAAGATGTTTGGGTAAGAGGGGTGGCATTAGTGCGATCTTTCCTTGAGTTATTTTCTTTCTGTAGCAATCTTGATATCACTCTAGCTGAGAGCTGGTCAAATGGATGGGCATATCTTTCAGGAGACACTTGAATGATTGGGAAATAAATAGGGTGGCACAATTGTTAAATGCAATCAGAGAGTTTCAAGGTTTTGTAGCAAGGCCAGACACAGTCTCATGGAAACACGAGGTTCACAGTTAACAAGCTTTAAGGAAGAAACTTCGAAATCAGCAAGGTCTCAAATGTTTTGTTTGGTTAGTAGCTAAGAGGGCTTGTCTGACTCAGGAGATACTGCAGATGAAAGGTCTACAACTAGTACCAAGGTGTTTTCTATGCAATGAGACAAATGAAACCAACAATCATCTTTTTCTACATTGTAGAGTTACACATCAACTATGGTCTCTGTTTTTGAGCCTCACTGGTAATAATTGGATGATGCTAGAGCATACTGCTGACTTGCTGAGTTGCTAGATCAGGACAGGAGGAAGTAAAAGTTAAAAGAAGTGGTGGAGAATGATTTCAGCTTGCATATGGTGGCCATAATGGAAGGAAATGAATGGAAGATGCTATGATAGCATATTAAGCTCCATACAGAGAGTTGAATGAAAATTGTATTGCGTATATGTATTTTTGGTGTAAACAGGAACGTATTGAGGAGGTAGAGCAACTAGTAGATATGCTAGGATCCTTGTAATTAGCCTTCCTTGTCTTGCCATGTACTTTTCTTTTTGGAGGTCACCAGCATATGCTTAATGCTGAGGAACACAACATTACTAATTTCAAAAAAAGAAATAACCTTTCTATCTTGATACATCTCACCCTCCCTAAACCCCGCCTGTGGTTACACTTTTGGTATGTTGTTGCTAATTCACATTATAGTAAATTATTTAAGTAGATTCAAGTTTGATTCTGAGAGATCAAGTCAAACAATGATAGTTCTAAGGTTTTTTCAAGAGAAATTACAGCCCAATACCTTTGGGCCATTTAGTTTACAAAATATGTACGTAGCGTGAAGGTAGTGTACCCTTTATGCCAATATACATACCTATGCATATAATATACACACGTATACACACCATGTCCTACCACGTATATATTTAACGTATACTTCGGCCATGTTTAATAAATTAGATGGCTGAATGGTATATATTGGATAACTATCCCTTTTCCTGGAAGACTTAATTTATCACCTGGATCCTTTTACTCAAGTCTGTATAGCATATTGTGTTTATTGTTTAATTCTTGTGATAGTGTTAATTTAACATAAATGCATTGATATGATCCAGGGAAAAGATGCAGTACTTTGTGCGTTATCTGCACTCTGTGTGTCGTGTCATAAATCAATTTCTGCTGCTGATCCTGATGCTCCGGATGCCATTTTGAGTCTTATATTATCTGCATGTTCAAAGAAATCAAAGAAGTATCGTGAAGCAGCTTTCTCCTGTCTTGAACAGGTATTTGCACTCTGGTTCTTTGACCACCTTTGTTCATGCAGGCAGGAATACACAAATTTTTTGCCTGAAATATCTGACAGCAGTTATGTGAATAATCTTCTTTCTATGAAATATTTTCATTTTTCTTTTGTAACTGTGGTGTCCGAGCTAGTTGTCACCTCCTATGTCCAACATTTACTCGATAACTTAGTCCAGGCTAGGACATATGGGAAGAAATCATATAGGGTTTTGGTCTCTGCTGGGATTTGAACTGGAGACCTCAGGTTCTCAATCCATTTCAGTGCCCACTAAGCAATCCCCTTGGGAAGCAGATAAAAGTTTGGGTTGTGAGAGCTTCGGAGAAAAGAATCGTTGTCATTTTAGTGTCTTATCCGGGGATTGTTTTCTCACATTGAGTGTGATATTATAATAATATAATTGTGTTATATATAATCCTGATTGCTATTTTGGAAGCAAAATCTTAGCCAAACGCAGGATAAAATAATCCCATATCTTATCCCAAGATTGTTATCCCTTATTACACAAACCAAACCATCCTCAAGTAAAATGACTTAAATCATCATAGTTGCATAGTGTCACATCATTCAGACATGTTCAACATTGGCAGTTTAGGATTTTGAAGATCAAATGTTTTAGCTTCTTCATAATCCATTAAGATATGCTTTAGATGATGGTTAATATCGAAAATGGGATTTTAATGTGCAGCGGCATTGAAAGGTACTGATATGCATATGATTCTATGTGCCTACTTTTGCATAGGTGTATTCTAAGCAGTATGTGTGAGCTATAGGTTGAAAGCCTCTTTAAGACATTTGCTTGTAAAGCTTATTTGTTAACTTTTGTCAAACCTTCAGCTGAGTGGCCACCCCCCCCCCAAAAAAAAAAAACACAAAAAATCCTTCTAGGTAAAAAGATCCCCAATTGTTGAAGACTGCTCAAAACCATAACTTATGTCAAGATGTTCAAGATTTTGCACCAAGGGGATGAAAGGTGGAAATTATGTGTGCAAGAAGTGGATAACCAGATAGATATAGATCTAAAAGCAAAGCTATTAATCATATAGAATACTTGCACGTATTTTTAAGCTGGAGCACTGGTTTTTGGCAAACTGGAACTGTGTCTTGAGGACTCCTTGCTATTCAATCCGAAATTCCGGAATGTTTTCAGAGAGAGTTTTGAGGCGTAGTTGTTGTTTGCGTGCTATAATTGAAAAGGTGAGGAACCAATATCATACTGCTGTACTGGAAATTACAGCGAATCAAATGCTCTTTGGGATATAAGTTGGGAAAAATAGGTGAATTTAGTACATATATGCTGATAGGGATGATCATAGCACCCTTGCTTTCTTTCCATATAAACTACGAAATAATTTGGGTAGAAATTAATCTCGTTTCTGCTTTGTATTGTCTACTTTGATATTTGATCATTTTTTTTGTTACATTTGAGCTTCCTCATGTTTCATGGCAGTAAATACTATTTCCTTTGGTCATCTCTCCTTTCAGATTATAAAGGCATTCAATAATCCAGACTTCTTCAATAAAGTTCTTCCACAATTATTTGACATGTGCAGTTTGCAAATCAATACTACTGGGAATAATTTGTCAAGTGATCTCAGAGGAGGTATTGCATGAATTATTTTATGTCATTTCCCTCATTAAAGATGTATGCAGTTAATGACACATATTTTATCGTCTTTGAATCCATTTCACGTTCACTATTGGAAAATTCGGTTTTAGCCCATCTAAAGCTTTCTTCGGGGGTGGTTGGATTGGCTTTTTCAAAAGTAACCTATAAGCTAAAAGCCATAAGTTGGTCTTATCCAGCCTTTGGTTTTTAGCTTATTTTTGTACTTTTTGGCCTAAAAGTAGATTCTTAAAGCACTTTTTGTCTTTCCCAAATACCTCCAAAAATAAAAAAGAGCTTAAAAGCCAAAAACTACTTGAAACCTAAGTTGCGCGGACTCTTCACTTTCAATGCCGCACCCGTGTCGGGTTCTCCGAAAATACACTACTTTTGGCGAATACGACACGCACCCACTAACACTTTTTAAGAGTCCGAGCAACATAGCTTGAAACAACCAATCTGAACACCCTCTTCTTGATTTTAAGCCTACAAGTTAACATTAACTTGTGAAAGCTCTTACTTTTTACTTTTGGTATTTACTTTTTACTTAATGACAATATCTTATTTGAAGTGAGTAGTGATCTGAATACCTCAAAAGTACCTCAATCTCCTTAGATCCTTAGTCTAGAAGTGTTGTAAGAGGTGTTGCTTTAACTTAGAGATACTGTACTTATCATTACTGTCAATGACTAATAAATATAAACCACCGAGTAAATGCACAAATTTGTAGTAGAATATTGATTGAATGCCGAGGGTGTGTTTGGTATGGAGAGAGGTTTTTCAATTTTTCATGTTTGGTTGGTCAAAATATTTCTCTAAGAAACAATTTCCTTAATGAGGAAAATGGTTTTCCTAAGTAGGGAAATAAATTCCATAAGTGACAAATCAAATGCATTTTTCCTCCCTACCCACCCAACACCCCCAACCCCCACCCTTAAGCATCCCACCGCACGTCACACTCAAATCCTCACTGCCCACACCATTCCAGCCCTATTGTGTTTTGTTAAATTACATATAAATGCTTTTAAGTTAATATTTTGTTGCTTACCAAAAACTAGAAAATAGGCAATAAACCTCATTTGTTTTCGAAGAAAACATTTTCAAGGGGCAATTTTCATGAAAAACACGATCATTTGGACCAAACACATCAATGAGTGATCATCTTCGTTGCAATTCATGTTGGACTCTTAAGGCCTGTTTGGAAAGCCCGCTCATAATTTGATTTAGGTTTGATACATAGACATATTCGTCTATAAAGTGAACTTACTTGGTTAGCATAGAATTGAGTGGAATTGAGGAGATCAATTACACTCTCAAATTCTTAAGGTGGAGGAAAGAGTTAGTTGTTACATGGTATAATTACCTGTTGACTTCTCAAATTCTTTCTTTTTTCATTTTAAATATTTTCTGTATATATACTTATATTTTTGTCACACATTAAATCTCATGTACATGTTCATTTGAAAAAATAATGTGACAATTTCAACTAATACTGAATACTGCTCATCTCAATTCGTTCTCTGTTTTAGTCTGATTATGGCATGTGCATGCTCATTTATTCTATAGTTAAAGCAGGAGTCTTATCCTTATCTAGGTGCTAATATGTACTGTGTTGTCTGGTGACAAATCACCAATTCAAGAGTCCTTGAAATCCTTGATCTGTGGAACTGACATACATTATTTGCATTTTACTATCAATTTTTTTTAAAATAAAAGATCAAACTAAGTACGCTTGGGCAACCAAACATGGTATTTGGAGTTACACTTTAATTATGTCATGAAAAACAAACAAGTCCTTTTAATTACCATACTATGCAATTACTTGGTCATGTAATTAATTGCTACTCTCGTAATTACACTATTGTACCCAAACAGGCCCTTAGATAAATGTATCGGACTTTCGAGGAGATTGTTTTATAGTAATGTATTGAACCTCCGAGAAAGTTGGGGAACATTTCAGGTTGATCTTGAGAAAGAACTTCTGTTGATCACTTTAGCCTAGCTAGAGAACTTTGAGAAAGACAATTAGCTGATGCCTTGATCTCCTTGTGAATTTTCTTGGCAAAAGTCATAAATGAAATTGAATTCCAAGTCTCATTGTCGATTAACCATGAGTAGGGTGAAGGGCGACCAAGAGCCTTGTCTCCTTTTGATTCTTCCTGTCAAAGTGACCAAGAGCCTTGTCTCCTTTTGATTCTTCCTGTCGAAGTCATAAATGAAAGTGAGTTCCAGTCTCATTCCCGACTTACTGTCAATAGGGTGAAGGGTGGGTCAAGAGCTTCCGCTCATTTCCTTCAGTTATGCGCACTGGGTAACATCCTTTGCCTAAATCTACCTTCCCAAAGAACTTCGCCTACCCCAATCTATCAAACAAGTTGGCAATCAAATGATTGAACAAGGCTTTATCGAAAGGGTTATCGGAAAAAGGCTTTAATTTAAGGAGGCTAACATCCCAATTCACACTGTTGTGAAACACTAAAAAAGAGCATGACAGACTAATTTATCTTTCTCTGGATTTATGTTATGAACAAAACACATGAGACCTAAGGAGAAAGAGTTCCATAGGTGAACAAGGGTATAAAGCAGAGTCTGGAACCTGATCTTGACAACAGGGGAAGGCATTGAACCTAATAATGAATGACCAAGATTTCAAAACAACATGTGATAGAATAAGTAGGATATTTGGTGAGAGTATAAGGAGATGCTTGATGAATACTCCAGCTGGACTTTATGAAGAATTGTTGAAAGTAAGAGGATAGATATTCCCGAGCATTATTTTACTACGACAAGTATGAGTGGGAACTCAAAATTGAATTTGTCTTAGCACGAACAGACTGAAGGATACAAAATTACTTGAATAATTGTCAATGAAGATGACATGTAGTAATGAAACGCCAGAGTATAACTCTCTTTACTTAGGTCCCAGATACTTTGCCAATAACATCAGGACAATGCTAGAAGGAAAATTGAGTATGCGTACTAAGTTGAGATTGACTCACAGTTATTGGTGAAAAATGGAAAGTACCTTTTTTGGAATTTAAATAGGTTGGATGCACCGTATGTGAAAGCATCTCCGGGGAGATGATTAAAATGCAATCTGTGGGTGATCTTTGAAGATTGAGGTAGTAAAGTCTGTCTGAATTATGCTCAATATCTATTATTTGTCCCATGCTACGATCTTGTCTTACATCAAATTCATTCGAAAGGTTACGGAATGATTTAGTGTTTGAGATGAACATCTAATGGATGGGATTATAGGCAACCAGGTGCATAAAGAGAGGAATATGGTGTCAGAGGGTTAAGGGTCAAGTGACTTCTGGAAGGGATTTAGAATAGGAAATACTTGAGAAAAGAGATTTATTATCAGAGAAATAGCAAGCATGGAGTTATCAGTTTGGACAACAGATACAAGTTGCTGATATGTCCACTTACATGATTCCTTTATGTAAAAAAACTTGGGGTATGCAGATAAGGGAAACATCATATTACTCAAACCACCAAAAACTTTCTTATAATTAAATACTTCTAAATCCATAGAAAAAAGGATGCAAGAAGCTCAAATTCATTTGTCTGATTATGTCTTTTTATTATTTACAGGAGACGAGGAGGATTTTTCTTCCGTGCATGATAAGATAGTAAATTGTGTAACAGCATGCATTCACATAGCAAGGGCAACTGATGTTATTCAACAGCAGCAGAACTTGATTGATTTTTTCTTAATTTCACTTTCACCGAACTTTTCATGGCCAGGTATTGCCCTCATAACATTATTTATCCTTTACCAAGAGGGTGAAGCACTTTTGCCTGATCTGATATGCTTGTCCTTTCTGCAGTGAAAGTGTCTGTTTTTTCGTCAATTAAAGAGCTAAGCTCAATGCTGCACACTGAGACCGTTGGTTCTCAAGATACTTCTCAATATGCCAGCATAGTTTCTCTTGCCCATGAGGTGATTCATATCCCAAAGTTGCATTTTTGTCCCGTTCTAGTACTGTACCTGGATTCTAATTAAAAATTCTGGTCTTTTCAGTTGTTCTGCAAAACCTCTGTGAAAGTACTTGAGGTTATACAAACAGTAAAAATTGCCCAGGTATGTCATCTTCATTATGCATTCCTATCTTTGACATGTGTCGTTACTACTATTTCATTTCATCCACTATCTACACCTGATTGTCTGTTATTACGTTTAATGGAGACATCTCCATGCTGGTGTCTCTTCTTACCTTTTTATTTAATTTGTTTTTACCAATTGCAGTATCATCCCTTCTTCAGTAATTCAACTATTTTTTTCTGCTGGTTAGGACTATTAAGTACGGATAGCTGTTGTATACTTCTTTTTCTGCGGTCCTGTCTCCTGGTCACCCAATCTTATGTCTAGGGTGATGGAATTTACTAACTGTTCTATAGGTCTGACGTCCTTTCCTTCCCCCACAAGTTTCCCACTGCATGCATTTAGCAATGTTTCTGCATTCAACAAGAAATGTTAATGATGCTGAAATGAACTTGATCTCATCATTCATTCAAGAGAGGTTCAATCAGGTTATAGCAGACCTTTATGACTAGCATTACTCCCAAAAAAAAAAAAAAGAAAAAAAAAGAAGACATTTACGAGAAAAGGATACTTTTGACTAGTAATTTCAATTATATGATTCTTTTTAAGTAATTTTATTGTGGACCTAAATCATTGTTATCCATGCACAATCTCAGGTTCACATTGCAGCTTCAGAGTGCCTTGTGGAAATGGTGAAGTTATTGAAAGCTACTGGACAGTTGCCTGGTGGAGAAGTGTCACTCAGCCGTGAGTTTCAGCAAGTCTATGATGTGGAAAAGAATGAACACGCTAAGTCTTTGCTCAAGAGATGCATTGACATCCTCGAAAACCTCGAAAAAGAGCAGAGAGTTTCAAGTTGAATTGATTGATTTTATCTGGACTACAGCGATATCTTCGTGTGGAATGTAGAACACATTGCAGCTGCATTTGGATCAGCTAGAGGCTGCACTCTCCCACGCAGAGGAGAAAATAGGTAGCATAAAAGAAAAAAGAGTATCAAATTCCAAGATCTTGAGCTTGTCAAGCAGAGGTGAATGGCAAGTCATTTAGTAATGGTTAAATGATTGCGCAGAAATCAATCATGTAACTTTGAATTTTTTGGTATGTTAATGAAATTTTCTGATGAACTGTTTCGTTGTAAACATTTATGATTATTTAGTATGTCTAACATTTTCTAAGTTATATTTGGTAACTGTCGGGGTCGTTTGGTGTGAGGTATAAGTTATAATAATTTCAGAATAAAATGTAGGGTTATTTTATCCCATATTTGCTTGGAGGTATAAGATAATTTTTAGACTATTTATCCTACCTTTTTTGTCTTTGTCGTAGTGGGGGGATAAGTTATCTCATATATATGATGAGAGAACTTATCTTAAAAAAGACTAACTTATTTCGGAATAAATTATCTTGGGATAATATGTTGCCAACCAAACGATCGATAACCTACCAGTATAATTAATGCTTTTCATTCGATATGTATGAAGTTTCATTTTCATCAGGGTTTCGTTCTCTTTCGTCCACATGCATTCCCCATCCATAGAGGCATTTAAGAGCTGCATGGAATAAAAGGGAGTTTTATTTTTTTAAATGGTTATATTTTAATTATGAAAAAATTTAAAAAATTAATCTAAAAACTAAATCCAGGAAAAAAAACCCCAAGAATGCCATCTTTCTTTTCTTCACGCTCTTTATCCATTTATCGTCTTCTTCCTTTTCGAGATAAAGAAGAATGTTATCTCTCTCTTCCTTTATTTTTCTTTTCTTCAGTCCAATATTTGAATGTAATTTTATTTATTTTTTTAAATCATATTTTTTAGATTTGTAAAGTTTAAAGTAAATTTATTTTATTCTCTCGTCATCAATGAAAAAGTTTTTTAAACAAGTAAAAGTTATTCATGTGCATTTGTTATTTAAGCAACTAATATAGATAAATAATTAGTGATTGTGTAAATCAAAATATAATTATTTAGCATAAAAAATAGTTAATTGTTTATACGAGAAGATAAATTGGACATTTGAAAACATATTGATAAAATGAACGGCCCTCTGTTACCGTTGCCCTAGGCCTCACTCTTTCTTCTCCACCACCACAGCTAGCTGTAGAAAGGCTCAATTGGATGCGTAAAAGATTGACGCTATAAGAAATATCTTGAAGAGAGTCGCGATTTGATATATGATGAATGAGCCGCTTCATATCAAAAAGAGATAACACCCAAAAATGATCTTAAAGTTGGCACCTTTTTTTTAAGTTGGAACTCAAACTTTCATAGTGCACAAATAAGACCCTCAATTTGGCAATTCCTGAACAAGTAGGCACATACCAGTTGCTGACGTGGCGCGTGAGGTTCAGTCGCGCTGATGTGTTTTTTCAGCCAATAATG
>JAPFFP010000009.1:950664-966383 GCA_026153255.1 Solanum medicagineum | reverse complement strand
ATTCAGCTCTGTCCAAAAATAAACACAAGGAATTTTTCCATTTCTCTTTTGCTTTCCTATATGGTATTAGAGCCCGAGGTGCTCTTCAAAGCTTCTCAATTTTTTCTTTTCGGCTTTCTTTCATTCTCTGCGATGAGGGACTCATCTCAGACACCAATGGGAGGATCATATTAGACACCAATCACTGTGCCAGGAACTCATTCTAACTCTCTTACTGACCCTGCTAGCCCTTTCTATAATTCATCCTTCTGACTCTCCAGGGATGGTGTTGGTCAATTCCCTTTTTTATGGAAAGGATTATGTTGGCTGAGTCATGCTCTTGTTATTGCCTTATCAGTCAAAAACAAGCTGGGGCTGATTGATGAAATTTTGAATGAACCAGCTATTTCAGATCTAACTCACAGGTCATGGAGCAGGTGTAATGATATGGTCATTTCATGAATTATGAACTCGCTTTCCAAAGACATTGTTGAATTAGTTCTCTATTCAAAAATTTCAAACGAGATATGGAAAGAGTTAGTTGCAAAGTTTGGGTAATGTAATGGTGCGCAACTCCATCAACCTCAGAAAGAACTATTAGATGCAGTACAAGGTAACACAGACATCATAAGCTATTTTACAAAAGTTAAGAAAATATGGGATGACCTTGATGCTCTTGTTACTTTTAACCATTGTTCTTGTAGCATTCTTATGATGGATCCTTTGCCCTCTATAGGTCTTGCCTACTCTTTGCTCATTCAAGATGAGAAGCAAAGACTACATATAGAGTCCTATCCTTCTCATGGCGTATTCATGATTTCAAATAAAGAATTCAACAACAGCCAGAGGTTCAATAATGATCAGAAGTTCTTAGGGAATGAAGGGATATTCAAATCTCAATATGATAAACCTTTGTTTGCTAAACCAAAGACAGGCCTATTTTGCACTCAATGCAATATGAAAAATCATGAAGTTTCTAAACGTTATAGACTAATTGGTTATCGCCCTAATTTTAAGTTTACTAGGTCAAAAAAGAAGAAGCTTGTTGCTTGTAGCACTGCCAGTGCTTTTGTTTCTGATTTAAACGTTGTGCATTATGCTAATGTTGGAGATGTCACTCTATTTGGAAGAGTATTAACACCAGATCAACAAACTCATGTAATGCATTTATCTCAAGGATATGGAGATTGGGCAACAAAGTGATCACACTATTGATATTAACGCATCAGCTAACTGTGCTAGTATAATAACCCCTCACTTTAACCCAAGTTCATTTTCTGTTTCCTCTCAACTCACTTCAAATTCTTGTATATTTGATTCGAGGGTTTCAGGACATATGATTCTGATTTTTCACTTTTGTCCTTATCCTCTGTTGTGTATGTTAATCTACTCAATTCTCAAAAACTCAAAGTCACACATAAAGGAAGTATACATATACTACCTAATCTTGTGTTAAACAATGTTCTTTTTGTACCTGATTTTAAATTCAATCTACTTTCGATTTATAAATTCACAACTCAGTTTCATTGTATGCTGATTTTTTTTTCCTTTTGGTGCTATTTTTCAGGGCCCTTCTATGAAGAGCCCAATGGTTCTTGGTGAGGTACAAGATGATCTTTACATACACAAGTTAGCACCTATCCAGTCAAGCTTGATTTCAGTCTCTTCCAGTCATGTCCCTGCTTGTACTTTGATGTCTAAGTCTAATTTTAGGTCTTCTTCTCTTGTTTTATCTGTTTCAAATTCCTTTACTATAAATAGTGAAATATAAGCCTATGGCAAATATTAGGACATTTGCCCATTTCTAATATGAAGAATCTCTCAAGTTTTCATATGTCTTCTTCCTTATCTGATTTACTTTATCCTTGTGATGTTTGTGCTAAGGCTATACGCACTAAATTACCTTTTACTTCTAGCACCACCTCGACAAAAGATGCTTCTTATTCATGTAGATACATAGGGTCCTTAACAAAATTGCTATACATAATGGTTTTAGATATTTCTTGACCATTGTACATGATTATAGTAGAGGTACATGTACCTACTCATTAAAAACTAAGAGTAATGTCTTTTATGTTTTGAAGCAATTTTTGATTTTAGTGGAAAGGCAATTCCAGAAAAAGGTTAAAATCATCAGATCTGATAATGTGAAAGAGTTAGGATCTAGCTTAACAAATTCTGATTTCTTGTCTTCCCAGGGAATCATTCATCAAACCACATGTGTTTCTACACCTCAACAAATGATATAGTTGAACGAAAGCACACACATCTTTTGAAAATTTGTAGAGCTTTGTTTTTTCAATCTCATTTTCCTTTATCTTATTGGGGGAATGTCTTTTGACAAATACTTATCTGATGAATAGATTCCCCACTTAATTTCAAATCACTTTATGAGATTCTTTTTTACTCACCTCCTTCGTATCATTTACTCAAAAAATTTGATTGCCTTTGTTATGCCAGTACTCTCTCTACTTCTAGGACCAAGCTTGATTGTAAAGCTTCTAAGTGTGTGTTCATTGGTTATCCTCTCAAACAAAAGGGATACAAATTTGGATTTAGATACCAAAAGGATTTTTGTTTCCAGGGATGTCGAGTTCTATGAATCAATATATTTTTCCCTATTCTATTGTCCCTAATACACCTTCTTCTTCTCCTATTTTTTCCCTTGGACCTATTGTGGGTTCAGATTCAGATTTTATACCTCCCCCTTATATTTCCCAATTGACTTCCCTTGATTCTTCGCTTTCCTCACCAAGTTCATCTCATTCTTTTCCTCCTCCTTCTTCTTCTTCACAGTCACAATCTCCATTACCACCTCCCGTTAGACATTCCACAAGAATATCTCATCCACCTATTCACTTAGCTAATTATATTTGTAATGTTGTTTCCTTAAGTGATGTCACTACTACTTGTTTTGCCACTCCACTTCATCCTATTGTTCTGTCTTTTTTTGCTCTATCTCATTCCAATTGGCTATTTTTAAATTTTGTTGCTCTTATCACAGAACCTACTACATATTCCCAAGCTTCTTTATACCCTTGCTGGAAGGATGCAATGGCTAAGGAATTTGAGGCTTTGAACCTTAATCACGCATGAAATTTTGTTCCTCTTCCTCCAGGACAAAGAGTTTTGCCCTCTAAGTGGGTTTATAAAGTCAAATACAGAGATGATGGGTCTGTTGAGAGATATAAGGCTCACCTAGTGATAAGGGGTGACATTCAAAGAGAAGACATTGATTGTAGAGAGACTTTTTCTCCGGTGGTTAAAATGACCATTGTTCGATGCTTATTGGTTGTTGCTATTAAAATTTGATTGGATATTTTTCAATTGGACGTCAATAATGTTTTCCTTCATGGTACTTTATAAGAAGAAGTCTATATGAAAGTTCTTGCTGGTTTACATGTCACAGATTCTAACATGGTTTGCAAGTTAAATAGATCTCTTTATGGGTTAAAACAAGCCTCTCGTCAATGGTATGTGCGGCTTATCATTGCCCTTCAGTTCAAAGGCTTGCTCATTCCTTGAATGATTATTCTTTATTTTTAAACAGACAACTCATGGGATATGCCTTCTCGCCATTTATGTTGATGATTGGTTATAGGGAATGATTTACATGAGTTAGGTCTCCTAAAGTTGTTTCTGCATTTTGAGTTTCTGATCAAAGATTTTAGTCTTGCTCATTATTTCCTTGGTTTGGAATTACAGGTTTGATTGTGACTCAACGAAAGTTCACCTGTAATCTCTTATCAGAATTTGACTGTCTTGGGAAGCCTTTTGTTGCGTCTCTTTTTGAACCTTCCACCAAGCTTCATGCTGATGTTGGTGAACTTCTTCCTAATCCCACTGTTTATGGACAACTCGTCGGCAAACTCAACTTTCTGACCTATACACGGCCATACCTTTCTTTTATTGTTCAATACCTTAGCCAATATATGTAATCTCCTCTAATGCCACATTTCCAAGCCAAAATTCATTGTTTTCGATATCTCCTTGGCAATCCTGGTTTTGGTCTTCTTTTTAAGTCTTCTTCTGCTTTTAATTTGCAAGCTTATTGTGACTCTGATTAGGGTTCTTGCTCAGAGACTCGCCGTTCCATTAATGGCTATTTCATTAGTTTTCGGGGTACACCTATTTCTCGAAAAACCAAGAAGCAACCTTTGATTTCTGGCTCATCTGCTGAAATTACATGGCTCGTTCGTTTATTATCTGATCTAAATGTTTCCCTTTCCCTTCCCGGGTTAGCTCAGGTCATTGAGGGTGGTGGTAAGAGACGAATCTTTGCAATATGTAATTACGTAAAGCAAAGATTTTTGTTTCCTGTCCACTGTTGGGCTATGAAGGTCCTATCACACTTACCGTGTGATGGAATGCCTCTTCATTTAGATAGTCAAGCTGCAATTCATATAGCCTTGAATCCTGTTTTTCATGAACGCACCAAACATGTGGAGTTGGATTGTCATTTTGTCCGACAACAATTTCTTGCCGGTATCATTTCTCTACATTATGTTCCTTCCACTCTCAACTGGCCGGCATATTTACCATGTCTTTACCTAGTCTATCACATCTTCATTTGCTCGGCAAGTTGGGAGTTTCTCAACACCCTTCCAACTTGAAGGGGGGGGGGGTGTTGGACATGGTTATTGTTCCTCTGCAGAAAGAAGAATGATGAGATTTCATCAACTCTCTCACCCAATTTGGGAGTTCTAAGTTGTTTTTTGGGCCAAGGTTTTGGACATATGGAACACAGAAAATCAATAGCCCAAATCAGCTTTTATAACACAACCCATTTTAGTTTTTTATCTTTATATTTTTCTTTTCTTGTATAAGGAATATAGTTTGTTAAAACCTGAACAAATAAAAGGGGGACAACTGTCATTAGTTAGGATAGAATTTTCTATTGATTTCCAATAGTTTATATGTATACATTCAGCTCTGTCCAGAAATAAACACAAGGAAATTTTCCCATTTCTCTTTTGCTTTCCTACATATAGATGATTATGGTTGATTTGTTTCAACAAGAAATTTTGGACAATCTTAGAGACGTTTAAATCATTATGCTAGTCTAACATCATTTTGTAGCTGTAAAAGGTCAGGTAAAAGAATGCCTTTCATGACGACAGCAGAACATTGGAGTAGAACAAAATACCCTGAAAAGGAGAAAGATGGTTATCGCCAAAATTTGAAGTTTATGACTTCACATTTCTAATCCTTATTGGGTTCTAATTTCAGATACATAACTTGGACCTAAGGTCCTAAGTTACCGAGTTCTAAATACTCTTCCCTTTTGTCCATCCTTTAGGTTTCAGACTCGATCTACTAGATACTTTTACATTCTTCTAGCTAAAATATCATCGGCACATTACAGGAGAATGTTAAAATATCATAATGTGTTAATATCACACCATATCTCATTTTTAGAATTGCTACTGGACATTTGACATGGATAAAATTAAATAATTATCTTCTCATAATGTGTAAATGATGGGAAACCCCTTGTACAAGCTTGATAGAGAACCTATCCAAATTACTTGAAAGACTCATTTGAATGAGGGACTTTTTAATACTATCAGGTCATGGATCTGTACTACAAAAGCGCAATGGTGTTTCTTGCTGCAAACAATTGGTACAGTAATGAGTAATGACTATCACCTCTATCTCGTGGTGCTTCACCTCCATGAACAAGAGTCAAATCTCTCTTATGCAAAATTTGTGTCGAGCATCCACTTTGCCTTTACTAAACTAGTTGCAATCTGTTGTCTCTTAGTACGGCTCATAAAGACCCAACATATGCCCATCCACACACCTCAAGGCAGCAACCTACGAGAACCATATACAGTATGCCATAAGTCAGCTTTCATGGGCATAATTGATGGGGGCAACTGGTGCTGATTGCAGCACAAAATTATGAATCAATATGTAAATAACAAGCATAAACCAGTAATAGATTGCCGGTCAACAAATATAAGCAAACCACATATATATGAACCATTCCACATAGAGAAGCATACCAAAGTTCACATTTTATGCTAGTTGACAGCAGATTTTCCTATCACTTTCTCGGATAAAAAGGGAAAACGAAATAGAACACATAATTGGTGAAACAGAAATCACAGCTAGCAACTAGAGTAAATAGTTTTGATTATTCAATTATGTTATGAATACAATAACAATGATGCTAATGCTTAAAAGCAACAATAAAGTAGAAGAGCAACCATATGAAATTTTGTTTACCTTTCCATGGATTTCATATTTGATGGGTCCATCCAACTCAGCCCCTAAAGCCAATAGCTTGGTCACCGAGTTGTTTATATTACCAACTGTAAAGGATAGGAGGGATGAGTATCCCTTCTGTACAACAATGTCGCTGTAAAACTACAGTTAGAAGCTAACCACTTGTATGATGCTCAAGAACAAAAACAAAGAAAAACGGAATCACAAACAGAAAAAGAGACCAATTGATACGAAATAATTTTACTCAATAAGCAAAGACAGACAATTGTCATAGTAAATCTGTGAGTTTGAGCTGCAGACTAAAACTTGAAGTAAGCTGGCAATATGGTGAAGGCTACAGCATAAAGTTTTGACAAAAGAACAAAAGGAAAAAAGAACCAGAGTCATCACACACATTCTCGGCTCCTGAGAACTAATTAAGAGATAGATCAATGGATAGAGGAGCAATGGCTAAAAGTGCAGCAGTCTACATATATCCGGATGCAAACTAAACAAACTACGCTTAAGGCATATCCATGACTCTAAAGGTGATGCGTTAGCTGAGGTTTATCATAACTTGAACTTATGTTGACAAGTACAAACTCTATCAAACAGTAAATCATCCTTATACGCACCAAACTGGGCTTAGTACATGTACTAGATGGTTCATATTTGCACTAGAAGGGCTGGAATGTTCTAAACACCTTAGTGCATATGGATATGGTTAAAACTTAGATTTTCCAAGACTTTCTGAACACTGATTACAGCTTAAGAATCTTATCCAAGATGTGTCTTCTGTCTGGTAGTCCACAAATATCCAGCGCAGTACCAGCTACTCCCAAAGGGACTTGAGTGAGCTGCTTTGCATCATTATCTACAATGCCTATAAACTAATTATCCTCTCAGAGGTGTGTAATGTGTACTTCCTCAATAGAACACCAGCATAATGTCAGATTGGTAGTATGATGGTATATGTGATACTCCAGAAGGAGCTTCAATGAGTAGATGTTGCGTCACTAAATAAAATGATTGGAATCAAAATTTGACATAATTTACAATGCCTAGTCCAAATTTTGATTTCATTATTCCTCCTCACAAACAAATTTCCTGCCAGAATTGTTCCTTTGTATGTAATTCCTGTGCATATGCCTGAGCCATTGTCATGGAACAGAGCTCCTGATGGTAGATTCACTGTTAAAAAAGGTTATCTACTTCTCTTCAGTAATAGTGATTTAAACTCTTCCTGGCCTTGGAAAAGAATCTGGAAAAGTGGAGCTCCCTACAAGATCATCTGCTTCACTTGGTTGGTAACAAAAGAACCTCTGTTCTAATGCAGTGCAATCTGCAAAAAGAGGTCTGATAATCTGCGCCAGATGCTCACTCTACGAATGTCAGTTAAAAGATGCCAACAATTTCCTCCATTGCTCTTTCACCTCCTAATTATGGCAAATTTTCTTCAACATCCTAGGCCGTGAATGGACAATGCCCTATTTTAACTTGGATTTTTTTGCCACGCTAGCACAGAAAAGGTCTAGGGAAGACGTCACTCATGCAATGCAATTCCAGCAGCTATCTGGTGGACAATCTGGAAGGGAAGGAACACGAGAATCTACAAGAAAGAATATGTGTCTACAGTTAAATTCAGATGTATTTCTTTACTCCCTTTTTTGGTACAATATGCCTTCATTTAACAATGTAGGAGCCATATTAGATGTTTTGAGCACATAACAAAACCTGTAGTGTTGTTGTTCCGTACATTCTCCTCAGCACTTACTTGATGTTGTTTATCTATATATTCATTTTTAGCTGATCAGAGAAAGAAATAAGAAAAAACTAGCACAGCACATGTAACTTAGTATGATGTTTAAAAGGAGATTTTCTAATCCAACTAACTATAACTAAATAAATCTTTTTTTAAAGATATTAACCAATCCAACTAATTATAACTAAGGAAATACTTTGTAATAACCAATGATAAAAAAAAGCATGCCATAGCAAAATTATTAGCACATTAGGATTAGGTAGCAAAGTGAGTATTTGAATCAAAACAATCAATGTAACTTCCCTAAGCACCCTACTTCCTATAAAAAATATTATGACCGAAGCAAGTTCTCAAAGCCATCAAGTATGAATTGCATTACAAAATCAGTATACGCATGCTCAACTGTCCAACTCCCAATACCAAAATGAGTATCTCGATACATCTTGATCCCCAATCAAATATTTACGGCATAAGTGGATAGTTAAAGCACCTCAACCCATTTTGAGCTGAGCATGCAGAATAAAATTAGCTAGGGGAAAAACACATAAAACCTTTCATCCTGAAAAGATAACAACAACAACAACAGCATACCCAGTGGAATCCCACAAGTGGGGTCTGGGGAGGATAAAATGTACGCAAACCCTACCACAACCTCATAGAGGTAGAGAGGTTGTTTCCGGGAAACCCTCGTCTCAAAAATCCATAAGCAGAATAAACTAGATACATAAAAAGGAGAAGGAAGAGAAGAAACAAAGAAGAACAACTAATAATGAAAGCAATGATAGAAAGTAAATATAATAAAACTAACACACATATGACGAATACGAATACTGACACCACATGATATAACGACCCAACTAATCCTACTAACCTATTCCTACTAGCCTATTAGTGTGCTACTCAAATACGTGACCTCCACTTCTTTCTATCTAATGCCATGTCCTAGGTGAGATCAAGTATCACCATATTTTGTTTGATCACCTCCCCCCAATACTTCTTCGGTCTACCTCTACTCCTCTGTAGCTCCTAAATCCCTCACACCTTCTAATAGGGGCATCGGTACTTCTTCTCTACACATGTCCAAATCATCGCAGCCTGGCTTCCCTCATCTTGCCAGCCACGGGGGCCACCCCTAGCTTCTCCCGGATGGCCTCGTTCCTAATCTTATCACTCCCAGTAACGACAATATCAATTCCAGAAAACCACCCACTGTAAGTAACATAATTGAAATTTTGTTCCAGAAAACTTAAATACCAACCCTAGAAACCCAAGATAAGAATACACTCAACTATCTTGAGCAACCTGAAACTATTTTTTAGATGAGCATCCAACAGGAGGAGGACCTCAACAGATGCATTGAGAACATACTCATAAATCCCTGAAATTCAAGAAATGATTGGGAGCTGCCTGCTGCTAGAGTTTTTTGTGTATGCGTGCCTCAAAAAGATATAGTAATCAATTCCATTACACGCATGCATTGGGGGACGAAGCAGCTAAAAGCCGAATCAGAATATTCCCCTGAAGAAAAAATGATAGCCATCAACTAGTTTAGTACGTACTTTTGATACAAAATTGCATGTGAGTTGCAACATGCAATCCGAACTAAGGACGACTTTTCGGGTTAGCTCACCCTCGCGGGATCGCAATCCTTCATCCCAACCATTGTGGAACATGTGTCGCCCAGGGCATAAGGGCCATGATGACGCCATCCTCACCTCTGTCCAGCTTATCTCCTCTGTTTAGGGCTCCAAACTCAATGATGACAACTAAATACAAGGTTACACTCATTTCTTGACTCACGTATAAATTTAGAAACTATGGAACTAGCTGAAACAAAGAGTCCTGAAATCCCATAGTATCATAGAATTAGGTACCATATGAATAGGCCCAAGAAGACCCAGCTTCTTGGATTTCTCGATAAAAGGCAATATGACCAGCAGTGGTCCCGGTCCTCTCGTAGTAGGAAAAGGTCCTCTCAACACGCCCACACTGGATATGGACAAACTATCTCACGACATTTGGAACCTAGCTCACGTATCGATTTAATGGACGAATAGTCCAACCCTTGGAACATGCTACAGCCCTAGGTGATGAAGAGACGACATCAAGGTGCCAAATCTTCCGATCAAAATATGGCTTTCGAATTAATGCGTGCGGCCAAAGGGAGTAGCGATGCCATACACAAAAAGGAAGAGAGTCATAGAATGGCAAAGGCAAATAGAGCTTTGCACATTTTCAATAATCGATGATCATGTTTCTCTAGGCAACAAACATGCATGAATCATTTATGAAGTATGTATGTGGATAGTCCAAAGTCTTGATAGTTAACTCTGGGCCTTCAAGTCAAGAAAAACGTCAATGAGTGCATGTAGGTGCACTATTCCAAGGTAGGGATTGTAACTTTTCATAAATTTCCAATCTGGATTGGTAGGAGACTGAAAATCCGCAATCCCCCTGTTCCAATCTGGATTGAGAATAGCTGGGATAGCTCAGTTGCTAGATCCAATGAATTTGAAAGAATTGAACAAGGAGACATATGAGGTGCAATTCAAGAAAAGAAAAGAGTTCAAAAAATTCATAGAATTAGAGGAACTGCTCTTCTTGGACGAAATGATCAAGGAATACTCAGAGACACATTTGACCAATCAAACACAGAAAAATTAGAAAACATTTTCCTCCATACCGACAGTACCTCTAAGTGATGAATTGTCCATTCCAACTGCTTCATGATATTCAAACTAAGTGAGCTTTGATCAAAAGATTTAAAATGTATTTTTTCAGCATTTTGATACGAGGAAAAATGGGAGTATAATTGTGAAAAACAACTCTTTCAATATAAGACGCTAAATTACCCAATGACTGAACCTGAAATGAGGACATCATAACATGTTGATGAACAAACAATCAATTGTTTGTAAGGAGAGAACACATCTTTCTGAACAATAACATTTTGGATGGGTATTCAAGTACAATTGGCAAGTTAATGAATTGAAAAAACTATAAAGAAAAACGCTGAATTTAAAAAAATAAGCACACTAAACCACATAAACCCAGAACCCAAACTGTGAAATTTAACACATTTTAATCCAAGATCAACTGTTAAGAGATGATAATTCAAGAAATTTGGCAAGACAGAGAGAAAAGTACGTTGATGAGTGCATAAGAGCAAGTTTGAGGGGCCCAGATTGGAGCTCAGCCCATCTATGAGTACAGACGTTAATGGTGAAATCCAAGCCCTCTGAGTAGAATCTTGCTGCTTTTGGTACGTCCTTGTGTAGCTGCAACACCCATCTGAATGATGCCGCCATTTTCACCCTCAAAGAACGAAAACACTCCTCTTCCGAATTTATTCAAACACGGCCCGGGTCGGGTCATAATGACACGCTCGACTGATCCATTTTGGAATATGGACCCCAATAATTAGCATGGTGAAAGTTAGAGAAAATGACAACACAATAACTTTGATTGTTTAAGTTTGTCAAAGATTAAAATTTTTTAATTTTCATCAAATATTCATCCAACTTTATTCATTTGGTTAGAGAAAGGAAATTAGCACAAACTTATTAATATAAACTCACATATTTTTAAATTTGATAAATTATGATCACAATAATACACTATATTCTAATAGATATTTTAGTTGAAAGTTGTTCCTTGATTGAACTTATATGAAAAATTAATTGATAGGAAAGATTTGAGCTCAATTTAGTGCTAAAGTTTTCTCATAAGTTATTATTCTAATTCACATCTATTAAACTTCTCGTATTCAGAATAGAAATTATTTAATTTAAATATGCATAAAAAAAAAATGATTCAAATCATAGCATAAAATTTGTGGTGTGTTTCATTAATTAGGATCAAAGTTGCACATGTAGAATGTTTACAATTCTTGATATCCCACAAGTTTGCATGGTCACTTAGCATCTTTGCAACATTTCATTTGTTGTAGTTATAAGTAACTAAGTTTCATTTCTAAAAAATGGCAATCAAGAAAAAGAAACAGTAACAAACAAGAATATTTGATTTCAACAATGCATACAAAAGTTACAATTCTTACAAACTTTCATAATTTTCTTCATGATCATTAACTCATGAGCTTTACTATTTTCTTAATTTGATGAAATACTTACGATTTAGTACGTGGAGATGAAGACTTCTTTGCATGCGTAAAACTTGGTAATCACCACTGAAAAACAAAGGTTCTCTATGTATTTCTAAGTGACCAACTGGTTTTATGAAAACCCTTTTATACAGTGTGAGTTAGGATTTTGAGAATATTTTGATTTTCAAACAATTTTATAGGTCTGTGGGATTGGAGAGTATGATGAATTGGGTCTGTCTTGTCAATTTCAGAGACTAACGTAATTGTGATTTGAATTTTATTTAAGTCATATAATTTTAGAAAAAAATTACATGAATACACAACTTATTTTATCATATTCTCTAAAAATCCTTACCGTTTTGAAAAAAATTCAAAAATTTATTTTTTTTCCTTTTCTCTTTAGTTCTCAGATACATAACCATATTTATCTTCCCCTTTTATGAAAACTATCCTAAAATTACACTTAAATTACGGCCTCCATTTTAGACAATTTCATTTATAACCGCCTTTTTAAAATTTTCCTTATTATTAAAAAAAAAAAAAAGAAAAAGTACAAGAAGTTTTTCATCCTCGATTCAGTACATTGATTTTTTGAAAAAAAATTATTTCAGACTCTATTCTTCTTCTTCAACTGATAGTTCATTGTTGTTTGTTCCTTTTTATTTATTTATTTATTTATTTACTTTTGCATATTTAAGGTCCTAATAAATATATGGTGATGCTCCTTCTTCTAGTATTATGATTACATTATTAAAATTACTTAATATTGATTTTATTTACCATTTTGAGGATGATGATTGGACTGAAAATAGATTCAAATGATTGCACGATACATTATCAACAACAATCCAAATGTCAAGAGGGTGAAGTCAAAAAAAGATATATACCTTCATCTTCTAAAGTGACATGGACAAAATTTTTGAAAAAAGGATAGAAAAATTGAATTTGTAATTTCTCGCCTTACGCTATTCAATGTATCTAGTTATTTTTGTATCTTAAATTAATGTATAATGCTTTCATTTTAACATTACGATATATTATATTTTCATCATGGACAATGTATCATGTTCAATATTAGTTTTGATACATAACTTTGATTTATTGAAACACAAATTAGTATGTATCATGTTCATATTAAAATTTTGTTATCTTTTACTACTAAATATATAAACGTAAGCTTATTTAGCTAGAACGATATGTATTTATAAATATTATCAAATATATTGTTGATATATTAACATTAATGTTTTTTTAATAAAAAAAATAGCATTTTGTATCATATTCATAGTTATTTATATGACACAATGTTAATAGAGCAACTGGATGATTTTCTTTTTTATTGTTAATCTTTTTTGATACATATGAGTCCTGGTCTATTTTTATAGTTAAATCTATGTGTCTCGTGCTTTTAATTATTTATTTGATGATAATTATTACAAATTGTATAATCTATCATGTCTCAGTTGTTATGTATTAACATTCTTTAATTTTTGTTTAGACTTATTCAAATTAGAAGATTATGTGTCTGTGCTTAGTACCTAATAAATATACTTATACTTAAATACAAATATTCTATAGCTTAAATATCATATGTTAAATAATTGAGATGTACATCATACATAATATATATTAAATTCAACATGTTTCAAATTTTATTATATGTATCATACACATATCAACTCACGACTATGCTGTCATGACTCGGACCTAAGGTGTAGGAGTGACACGGAGAATGGGAACCCGAGAGTCCCCAAACAAGCTTTAAAGTACCAAAATTCACATCATCGCTTTGGAAGCACATTCGAAATTAAACACATAGTTCTAAGGGATGGGAAAGTAGGGCTCACACTATGGGGATATCTTAGGGAAAGGGATTAACATGAATTTACATAGCATATAGCACACAATGACTAAGGGGCGAGTAAGTAGGACTCACGTTATGGGGGCAATTCGGGACTTAGGATCTTTCGATCACAACATCTAGCCAAGCCATAAATCACATAATCAACTCATATAACAATAGTCAAAGATAACCAATCCATAACATAGACTTTAATCATAACACATAACATAAAATGTAAGGAGGTTTACAAGATATCCAACAAAATGCCTCTAGTCATAAGATAGGAAGGGGGCCAAGAGACTTCCCGGGATCACCCTCAAAGTAAAATAGATAAAAACACCCTAGGTAGAAGGATGGTGATTCATCCTTGGAAGAAAGGACTCACTACTACAATCAAACTTGAGACCCGAGCTAGGCGTCGTACGGTGGATAATCAAAGTCCTCAGTCCCTACATGGTAATATCATGTAGGCAAAAATATGCATTAGAATATTTGAATGTACCAAGTATACGGAGTGCAATGCATGTAACTTATCAAACCTGCATTTCAATGTTAGATGACAAGGGCATATAATATAGAAAAGATATAATCCAGAGAATAGTATAACCAGATGCCATGAAACCAATGATGCATGAAATGCTTGATGCTCATATCTATAGCAAGGATGTGACCTTAACCGATATGAGTAAGATCAAGCGAGATATTACCTGGAATCCCGATGAGATCCCTCATCGGTAAAGAGGTGGTCTACTTGCCAAAGGTAAATCATACTTCACCTTATGGGACAACTCCTATTTCGCATGAAGTAACCTTCCTTACGAGACAGCTCCCATTTCGAATAGGATTTTCACATATAGCATATCAAGTCATATCATATCATGTCTTATCCTTATGGGAACAACTCCTATTTTGGAGGCATCTTACCTTATGAGAACAATTTTTATTTCGGAAAGGAAACCTATACTAGGCACATAGTTCAAGGAAATAGAGCAAACCCTCCATCCATCGGTGCTAAATCGTCATTCCACGAGAATACATATATATACTTGCTGGAGGTAATAATCATTTTTTTCAAATCATTTCAATGCATTCTTAGGCTTAAAGGTCAAAACAAAACTTATGATTCATCATACTTAGGCTCAAATGCCAAATCATAGTTCATGATCATAATATTCATACGTAGGAGTAGCCTATTCATATACAAGATGGTGCAAGCAACCAAGATGCTCAAAGAGCCATAATCAATAGACACATATGTGATCACATTCTTGTCATAACCATAATCTTATCAAAAATCATATACTTAGTATAATTGGGCTTAACCCACTTCATAATTTCCATATACTCATGCTCATGAAATGCATATGTTATGAATGAGATGTGAGGGACATGGGTGATTTAGATTCAATCTAAAATCATCAAAATAATATGAAATTCAAATGAAAACATAGTTAAATCCACATTTGAAATCATAATGTAATCACCCATGCTTAGATTCAAACATTTAAGGACCATGCATATTCAAATATTCTTAATACAATGTATTTCAATATTTCAAAGCTTAATTCATCTTTGAATCCATAGATAAACATAACTCATTCATTATTGGAATTTAAGGAATGATAATATTTAAAACCCTAAATAAAAGTAAGAAAAGTTCATGTAGATTTCTTGAAAATAGTTTGGGTCTCCTTGATAGGAAGTAACCAAGGATCAAAAGCCACATACCTTAACAAGATGAAGAGCACCCAAGAGAAAAATTGATGAAGAATTGAATGTATCTTGATTCCCAAGTTGAAAATCTTCAAGAACCCTTGAGAGGA
>JAPFFP010000009.1:924646-950564 GCA_026153255.1 Solanum medicagineum | reverse complement strand
ATAGAAAAATCACATAAAAAAATAAAAAATATATATATATATATATATATATATATATATATATATATATATATATCAAATAAGATGTAGTCACACAAATAGGTCTAATCAATGCATCCTAGTGCATTAAATGCAAGTCTTTTACCTATTAAATGTACAATAAAGAAAAAAATATTTATATATCAAAAAGGTGAAAAAATAAGTACAAAAGCAAGTAATGTTTCTCGTTCCCACATTGAATGTATTCTTGAGATCTGGCAAAATCAATAATATTCATTCAAACAAACCGGATGGATGATGTGATTTGGGAAAATATTTTCTCTTTCTTCATTTACACCTAGATTATAGAAAAAAATTTGGACAATATATTGTTGCAAAGTAAATACTAATCAATTGAGCACAAAATATACATTGTACTATCCAAAAAAAGGCACCAAAAAAATAGGAGATAAATCCTCTGTTTTGTATTTCTTTTTCATTTATTGCTCAAAGAGTGTTGATTGAAAAAATACTCTCCATTTTGGTTTAGCTTAATTTTGATAGAGGCTTTTTGTATGGAGTATGTCTCTATTTTGGTTCAACATGAGGAAAAATGGGATGCTACATATTAGTTCAACTTGTGTATTATATTTTTAACTTATTAAAGGGAAAAACATATATTTTGTCATTTTGTTGGTATAAAATGTTTTATTTTTCCACAATAAATTTTTGCATTAAGTAAAAACTGTTATTTTGGTTGGTTAATTGCTGTTACATTGGTTGTAATTATTCATGAAAAAAAAAATTTGTATGATGATGTGAAGATGGCAAGATGGAGAAAAGATATATCCAAGAAGATAAAAATAGAGATAATAATTAGGATGAGTTGGTTGAAAAATCGGTCAAACCAAAATTTACGGTGAAAAAAATTTATGTTTGTAGTTGACAATAAAATTATTTGAGTTGATTTAATCTTATGTCATAAAGCTGTATTTGATTTAGCTAATAAAGGTAGTGAAAATGTTGGTAGACTTATCTTTTTCATTTTTTGGTAATATGTGTACGTTCACAAAAACAAAGGTTGCTACATCGATTATAAAATTGAAGGAATTATATTTTGGTTGAATCATTGTTTAAAAATAGGATGGAATAAAAAGTGAAAATGTCAGGCATTGAAAAAGTAGTCAATGGTTTATGAAACTAATTGTTCGACCAAAATTTTGACCATGAAAGAACCAAACTGCTGTTAATGGATTGACTTGTAAAATTAGATTTTTGTTGTATCTTGAATTCGTGCAAAACATTGTTAAAAAGAAATGTTTTGTTTAGACCAACTCAATGAAAACCTTTGAACCAATTTCCTAGCTTAAAATTGATTAATGTTAGTTTAAATATGAACGAAGCTTGTACCATAAATGGTCAAAATTGATAAAATAATCTGTTAAGTAAAAGAAGAAGAAGTATTTTCGAATGGAGACAATAAAGCAAAAAAAGGAAAAAATTGAGTAAAGGAAAAAAAATTCCATTTTAACAAAAACTTAATAAGTACAAATACATAGGAAGGACCTATTGCACATTTAAAGATCAAATATGACATCGTTTTAATTCTCAAAAACCACTAAATCCATAAAACTAGCAAATAATAGCACAAAGATTCTTAAGGAATACATATAATTTCTTTCCTAGTTACATATACCGTCTGGGATGGTCAAACAAAGGCATAAAGAATTGTCTAATTCTTCCGCCTAGGTAGTAACTTCGAAGGACCAACATGATCACCAACTGCAATGTATTCCTTTGACTCCGTTGGAGCCGGAAGTCGACGATCAACCTTAGCAGTAGTTTCGCTCTCACTGACTGCTCCTTCCTCTAAAGACCAAGAATTTAACAGGCACAAACATATTTAGATATGTCACGATCCAAAAAAAAGTGGCATGATGGCACTTTCTCAATCCCACCAGAACAAGTCAGCCTTAACTCAAAGGGATAATAAGCATATCGCGCGGAAGTAATTAACTAGAGTAGATAACTAAAGCTAAGAATTTCAATAAACTTAAATACCACCCAAGAATTGGTTGTCACGCGTACAAGCCACTACCAATATAAAAAATCAAGAAATACAAGTCCAAATTGTCCTTCTTCTCGAATAGAACAAGTACAGAAGAAATAGGAACAACAGAGTCAGCCAGATGACAATAGCTATCTCTCTACGTCTACTGGGAAGCCTCGGAGGATCAAGGAAAATACTATTCACTGTCCGGCCTCACAACCTACACAAGTGTAGAAGCAAAGGGTGAGTACCAAATACCACGCGGTACCCAGCAAGTCAACTAACAAAATAAAGAAAGTCTAAAAGAATACACAAACCCCTTTCGTCCCAATCGATCTCCACGACTACAACCTGCACAGAAAGTTAGTCCAACCCAGCAATACATAATACATAATAAAGATGGTATTTTACCATATCGCAATATCAAAGCACAAGCTAAAAATGATAGCACAATCAATCATAAGAATAACATCATGTTATGCAATAATATGCAAGGGTGAAATGCAATGCTTATGCAATAATCGCCGGCAAAGACCTCAGCATTATGACATCACTGAAAAATATCTCAACATCACATCATCGTCGGCAAAAACCTCGGCATCAAGAGATCATCATAAATTCACCGGCAAATACCTAGGCATCACAATATCATCATAAAGTTTTCAACATCGTAATTTCACCGGCAAAGACCCTGGCATCATATCTCGATTGGTAAAGACCTTGGTCCCAATATTTTCCTTCTCACTCATATCAATATTTGGAATCAATGCAAATATACATGTCATGGAATGAATGAACATAATATAAATTCCACAAACAAATCCACTCGTAATCTCCAATAACAACAATATATGTATCAAAAATATAGAATTCTCTTTACTTAACCACATTTATCAATTCAAGTACCATAATAACACGCCAACTCACATTTATATTTTTAATCATCTCATTTTTTTAATATTAAAATATTTCACGTATTACACGTAGGAGAAAGGAAAATTTGAGAATTCTACGAGAATTACAAAGTTTTGAAAGTCCACTTGCCTTAGTAAAATGACGGTCAATCAAACACTTGGGCATTTCCCTTTGGAATGGAATCCGCAGCACCACGATCTAGTCAAATAAATTATCACCGTAAGATTTTAAAACTACCAACACCTAAAGTACTATCTGTCTAGATTAGGTCCAACGACCAACCAATTTCGTTATTAATTTCAATAATTCCAAGTCTAGAGTTAAGTCTTAATTCCTCCAAATAATATAATTCTAATACTATCTATGTAATACATTACATCTAATGCGTAACTGCCTACACTAGTATATCAAGAATTGAATTATATTTTCGTAATTGAAGTTACAAAAAAAAAAAAAGGCATCCAGTAATTCAACTTGCTACAAGCCTATTATTTATATATATATTGTAATCATCACTATAGAAAGGACCAAGAATTTGTCTCCTAAGCTCTAATACCAAGACATACTGCCAGAAGCTTTTCAACCCTCAAATTTTTACTCAGTTTTGATTATTATAACAATTTCATACTTATACACCATAATATGATATCTCTGAACAAGAATTGAATATTTAGATGAAGATTTTTACCTGAAGCACTTGATTTCTTTTCAACTAAAAAAAACTCCCAAACTTATTAATCACTCTATTATTTTTCTATTGACTTTTACCTTCTCTGTGTGTGTAAATGAGCAAAATGCTCAGAATATATATAGGCAAGCATACGCCTTGTCAGTTTGCTCAAAATGGAGAAATAGAAGTCAGTGGATGATTAAAGGAATTAAGTGGAGAAGTTAGGTCAAGTGGAAAAATTAGGTCATGGAATATTATAAAAAAAATAAGTGCACCAGTAGGCTTAAATGGAGAATTAATAGATTGAAAGTGAAATGCAGTATTAAAGCATTAACTCAATGATATTAAAAATGCAATAATGCAGTGGCATAAAATTTTGTACAATTGCTACAGATACCCATAAATTAAATGATTTTAGCTATCGAATAGTCCAAAATACCTACTAAAATTTACGAGAAGGATATTTAAGAAAATAATAGGACCAATTCTTAAAATATCTAACGGGTCCTTACATTATCCACCACTAAAACTCATGTTCGTCCTCGAACATAAATTAAAAGAGAGTACCTGAAGTTTCGGAAAGGTGAGGGTATTTAGCATGCATATCTGATTCTATCTCCCAAGTCGCCTCTCTAACTGGACGGTTCTTTCATTGCACCTTCACGGATGCTATCTATTTGTTTCTAAGCTTGCGAACCTGTTTATTCAAAATAGCAATAGGCTCCTCCTCAAATGACAAGTCTGGATTCAATGCCACCGAATCGAATGAGAGTATATGAGACTCATCGGGCACATACTTCCGGAGCATGGAGACATGGAACATAGGATGTACAGATGATAAGCTATGTGGCAAGGCCAGTCTATAGGCCACCTCTCCAACTATCTCCAAAATCTCAAATGGGCCAATAAATCAAGGGCTAAGCTTGCCTTTCTTCCCACACCGCATCACACCCTTCATGGGTGATACTCTGAGCCAAACGTGATCGCCCTCCATAAACCCTAATGCTCGGACCCTCCTATCCACATAACTCTTTTGTCGAATCTGGCCCGTCAACAATTTACCCTGAATCATTCGGACCTGCTCCATAGCATCTCTCAGAAAGTATGCATCTAATGAGTCTGTCTTAACAGAATCAAATCAACCAATAAGAGATCTACACCATCTACCA
The DNA here is from genome assembly GCA_026153255.1 of Solanum medicagineum. Taxonomy (NCBI): domain Eukaryota; kingdom Viridiplantae; phylum Streptophyta; class Magnoliopsida; order Solanales; family Solanaceae; genus Solanum; species Solanum medicagineum. The sequence goes on along the minus strand of JAPFFP010000009.1, from coordinate 945,781 downwards.
TAAAATGCCTGAAATGGAGCCATCTGAATACTGGAGTAATAACTATTATTATAGGCGAACTCTGCTAAGGGCAAGTGTTGGTCCCAACGGGTAACAAAATCAATCACACATGCTCGCAGCATGTCCTCCAACACCTGAATAGTTCGCTCAGACTATCCATCTGTCTGAGGGTGAAACGCTGAGCTCATATCCAGCTGAGTACCTAGACCATGCTGCAAGGCCCTCCAAAAATGTGAAGTGAAAAGTGAACCCCGATCAGAAATGATAGAAATGGGCACTCCATGCAATCTAATTATCTATTGATGTAAAGCTTAGCTAACTTCTCTGTTGTATACTTGACACCGTAATGAAATGGGCAGACTTAGTCAATCGATCTACGACTACCCAGATAGAATCATAAGCGCCCACAGTAGTGGACAAACCCACCACAAAATCCATAGTGATTCGCTCCCACTTCCATGTAGGAATGGGCATCCTCTGAAACTCACCTCCAGGCCGCTGGTGCTCACACTTAACCTGCTGATAAGTCAAACACTTAGCCACAAACTTTGAAATATCCTTCTTCATACCACATCACCAATAGTGCTGACTCAAGTCATGATACATCTTCGCTGCTCCTGGATAAATGGAATAACGAGTACCGTAAGCCTCCTCAAGAATCAATCTAATTAAATCACCTACCTTAAGCACACAGACTCGACCTCCAATCCTTAAAACACCATCAGGATCAAGCACTACTTCCTTAACCTCTCCTCTGGTCACTTTGTCTTTGATGAGGCATAACTTCTCGTCCTCAAACTGACGCTTTCTAATCTGGTCCATCAAGGAAGAACGAGCCTAAAGAAAAGCAAGTACACCGCCCTTATCAGAAAGCTATAACCTGACTAGGCCATTAGCTAGACGTTGAACATCCCTGGCCAAAGGTTGCTCCTCCACTTGAATGGTGGCTAGACTCCCCATGCTAGAAGTCTTTCTACTCAAGGCATCAGCCAAAACATTCGCCTTCCCCTGATGATATAGGGTGGTTAAATCATAGTCCTTTAACAACTCCATTCACCTACGCTGTCAAGTTTAGATCCCTTTGACTGAATATATACTAAAGGCTTCTATGATTAGTAAAGACCTCACAATGTACACTATATAAGTAATGACGCCACAACTTAAGAACAAAAACCACAGCTGCTAGCTCTAAGTCATGGATAGGATAATTCTTCTCATGAACCTTCAATTGTCTAGAAGCATAGGCAATCACTTTACCTCTTTGCATCAATACACCACCTAACCCCACTCCTGACGCATCACAATATATTGTAAAGTCCAAACCTGTCTCAGGTAATGTTAGAACGGGAGCCGATGTCAACAATGACTTGAGCTTTTGGAAGCTCACCTCACACTCATCAGACCAATGGAAGGCTACATTCTTCTGAGTTAACCTAGTCAATGGGGCTGCAATGGAAGAAAAGCCCTAAATAAACCAACGATCGTACCCTGCTAACCCCATAAAACTGCAAATCTCGGTAGCTGAAGTAGGCCTTGCCCACCCGCTAACTGTCTCCACCTTAGCCGGATCCACTCTAATCCCCTACTTGGACACCACATGCCCAAAGAATACTACGAATCAAGCCAGAACTCACACTTGGAGAATTTCGCATATAACTTTTCCTCTCTCAACCTCTGTAGTACTAGCCTCAAGTGACGAACATGATCAGCCTTAGTTTTGGAATATATCAAGATATCATCAATGAATACTATCATAAAAGAATCCAAGTAGAGACGAAACACCCTGTTCATCAGCTCCATGAATGCTGCAGGGGCATTAGTCAACCCAAAAGACATCACCACAAACTCGTAGTGGCCATAACGAGTTTGAAAAGCTGTTTTAGGGATATCTGATGCTCTAATCATCAGCTGATGATAACCAGACCTCAAGTCAATCTTAGAGAACAAAGCTGCTCCGTGAAGCTGATCAAACAAGTCATCAATACGAGGAAGAGGATATTTATTCTTGATAGTCACTTTGTTCAGCTGCCTATAATCAATACACATCCTCATGGACCCATCTTTTCTTTTCACAAACAAGACTGGGGCACTCCAAGGTGACATGCTAGGGCGAATAAATCCTTTACTTAACAAGTCTTGGAGCTGCTCCTTAAATCCTTTCAATTCAGTTGGAGCCATCCTATATGGAGGAATGGAGATGGGCTTAGTGCCTGGCTCTAGGTCAATGGGAAAGTCAATATCTCTATCGGGTGGAACACCTGGAAGGTCAGTGGGAAACACATCGACAAACTCCTGATCCACAGGAATAGACTCTATAGAATGTGGTTCAACTAGTATCTCGAATGAAAGCCAAGTAGGACAAACACCCCTTATCAATCAATTTCTGGGCATGAATGTAGATAACGTTACTAGAATAAGAATCACTATCACCCTTCCACTCAATCTTTGGTACACCGGGCATGGCTAAGGTCACAATTTTTGCGTATCAATCAAGGATAGCATGATAGGGAGAAAGCCAATCCATCCCCAAGATAACATCAAAATCTACCATATCCAGAATAATCATATCTACCCAAGTATCATACCCAGCCAAAGAAATAAAACAGGATCGATATACCCGATCCACCACTAAAAGTTTACCTACTTGTGTAGAAATATTCATGGGAAGGGACATCCGGTCACGTAATAACTCAAACCCAGATGAAAAGTATGTAGACACATAAGAGTAGGTAGATCCGGGATCAAATAACACAATGCAGGCCGATAAAAGACTGAAATAGTACCTGTAATAACTGCGTCTGAGGACTCTGCCTCGGGTCTTCCAGGAAACGCATAGCACTGAGCTCTTCTTCCACCCCAAATTTGAGCTACACCTCGATCTCCACCACGTGGAACCAAAGTACCACTGTCTGGAGTCTTGCCACCTCTAGCAGTTTGACCCCTGCCCTGACCTCTGGCCGGTGGAGCCGAATCTCTAACTGGAGCTATAGAATAAGTACGACGGGGTCCCGAATGAGTCTGAAAGGGGCATTGTCGAATCAAATGTCCTGGATCCCCACACCCAAAATAAGACCTCGTTGTAGAGGACTGTTGTCCACCGAAAGAACTACTATGACCACCGTGGGTAGAACTCTGGGACCCACGACATGTCTGGCCACCCTCAGAAGCAGGTAATGACACCTGAACTAGTCCTCGACGCTGGGATGAGCCACCCCCTCTATAGAACCCTCTACCTCCCGATGAGGTACCAGAAAACCAACCCATAGTACGAGCCTTCTTAGGATCTCCGAACTCTTCTCGAACCAGCAACTCTGCCTCCTTGGAGTGCTCACAATAGACAGAAAAGAAGCCCCCTCACGAACTGGTCTGAATACAAAGGATCTAATTGAGAAGTTCAAACCCTTCACAAATCTACGAACTCTCTCCCCCTCATTTGGAATCATAGTTAAGGCATGTCGGGATAACAGACAAAAACGGGCTTCATACTCGGTAACAGTCATACCTCTTTGCCTTAAGTCCTCAAACCTCAATAGGCTCTCTTCTCGCACACTCCAAGGAAAGAAGCGCTAGTTAAAAGCATTAGAGAACACACCCCAATCCACTAGAGTGGATCCAGATGGTCTAGACGCTTCATAAGTCCTCCACCACTCCCTGGCTGGTCTACGGAGCTGAAGTGCCACAAAACGAACACCACGCTGATCAACTAACCCCACTGCATCTAGCATCTCATGGCACAAAGTCAGAAATCCGTAGGCGTCCTCGTCTTTACTTCCTAAAATTGAGGTGGTCTCATCTTTTGAAATCTTTCGTAACTAAGTTGATCATTTGCTGCTAGAATCGCCTCTAGAGCAGTTTGTTCTCCAATAGCTGGTGTAGGAACCACTGAGGATCCAGATGAACTACACCCTGATACTGGCCGGAAGTCTGTTCTTCCACTCTCGGTTGGGAAATTCCCTGCATGCCTGTCGTACCACCCCCCCCTCGAGTGAGGTTTTCGAGAATACTCATCATCCTCAACAGAGTGTCCTGAAGTAAAGGTGTAGCTGTGGGCTCCGGAGGGTCCTGATCCTCATTAACATCAATTTGTGGCTGTGGAGAAGCCTCTCTATCCTGTCCTTTAATCGGTGTCACTCCTTGGGCACGTCCCCTCACTAACGTCACTCCACGAGCACGACCTCTAGCTCGACCCCTCCCTCTACCTCTAACTAGGGTCTCAGCAATTGTCTCGGCAGTAGCCTCACCTCTACCAGCAGTAGTAGTAGCTCTAATCCTTGTCATATATTAAGAGAACATAGGCATCACTCATTACTAATGAAGATAACTACGCACGATGAGAGAGAATGCATAAAATAAAGTTTCCTAACAGTCTTCATAGCCTCTCCAAGATAAGTACAGACGTCTCCGTACCGATCCTCGAGACTCTATTTAGACTTGACTTGTACACACATGAGACCTATGAACCTAGTTCTCTGATACCAACTGTCACGACCCAAAAAAATGGTGTGATGGCACTTGCTCAATCCCACTAGAACAAGTCAGCCTTAACTCAAAGGGATAATAAACATATCACGCGGAAGTAATTAACTAGAGTAGATAACTAAAGCTAAGAATTTCCATAAACTTAAATACCACCCAAGGATTGGTTGTCACACATACAAGCCACTAACAATACAAAAAATCAAAGAAATACATGTCCAAATTGTCCATCTTCTCGAATAGAACAAGTACAGAAAAAATAGGAACAAGAGAGTCAGCCAGATGATAACAGCTACCTCTCTACGTCTACTGGGAAGCATCGGAGGATCAAGGAAAATATTATTCACTGTCCGGGCTCACAACCTACACAAGTGTAGAAGCAAGGGGTGAGTACCAAATACCACCGGTACCCAGCAAGTCAACTAACAAAATAAAGGAAGTCTAATAGAATACACAAACTCCTTTCGTCCCAATCGATCTCCACGACTACAACCTGCACAGAAAGTTAGTCCAACCCAGCAATACATAATACATAATAAAGATGGTATTTCACCATATCACAATGCCAAAGCACAAGCTAAAAATGATAGCACAATCAATCATAAGAATAACATCATGCTATGCAATAATATGCAAGGGTGAAATGCAATGTTTATGCAATAATCACCGGCAAAGACCTATGCATAATAACATCACTGAAAAATATCTCAACATCACATCATGCCGGCAAAGACCTCGGCATCACAATATCATCACAAATTCACCGGCAAAGACCTTGGCATCACAATATCATCATAAAATTTTCAACATCGTAATTTCACCAGCAAAGACCTCGGCATCATATCTCGATCGATAAAGACCTCGGTCCCAATATTTTCCTTCTCACTCATATCAATATTCGGAATCAATGCAAATATGCATGTCATGGAATGAACATAATATGAATTCCACAAACAAATCCACTCATAATCTCCAATCACAACAGTATATGCATCAAAAATATAGAATTCTCATCACTTAACCACATCTATCAATTCAAGTACCATAATAACACGCCAACTCACATTTACATTTTTAATCATCTCATTTTTTTTATATTAAAATATTTCACGTATCACACGTAAGAGAAAGGAAAATTTGAGAATTCTACGAGAATTACAAAGTTTTGGAAGTCCACTTGCCTTAGTCAAATCACGGTCAATCAAACACTTGGGCCTTTCCCCTTTGGAATGGAATCCGTAGCACCACGATCTAGTCAAATAAATTATGACCATAAGATTTTAAAACTACCAACACCTAACTACTATCTGTCTAGATTAGGTCCAACGACCAACCAATTTCGTTATTAATTTCAATAATTCCGAGTCTAGAGTTAAGTCTTAATTCCTCCAAATAATATGATTCTAATACTATTTATGTAATACATACATCTAATCCATAACTGCCTACACTAGTATATCAAGACTTGAATTATATTTTCGTAATTGAAGTTACAAAAAAAAAAGGCATCCAGTAACTCAACTTGCTACAAGCCTATTATATATATATATATATATCATCACTATAGAAAGGACCAAGAATTTGTCCCCTAAGCTCTAATACCAAGACATACTGCCAGAAGCATTTCAACCTTCAAATTTTTACTCAGTTTTGATTATTATAACAATTTCATACTTATACACCTTAATATGATATATGTTAACAAAAATTGAATATTTAGATGAAGATTTTTACCTGAAGCACTTGATTTCTTTTCAACTAAAAAAAACTCTCAAACTTATTAATCGCTCTATTATTTTTCTATTGATTTTTACCTTCTCTGTGTGTGTAAATGAGCAAAATGCTCAGAATATATATAGGCAAGTATACGCCTTGTCAGATTGCTCAAAATGGAGAAATAGAAGTCAATGGATGATTAAAGAAATTAAGTGAAGAAGTTAGGTCAAGTGGGAAAATTAGGTCATGGAATATTATAAAAAAATAAGTGTACCACTAGGCTCAAATGGAGCATTAATAGATTGAAAGTGAAATGCAATATTAAAGCATTAACTCAATAATATTAAAAATGCAATAATGCAGTGGCATAAAATTTTGTACAATTGCTACACATACCCATAAATTAAATGATCTTAGCTATTGAATAGTTCGAAATACCTACTAAAATTTACGAGAAGGATATTTAAGAAAATAATAAGACCAATTTTTAAAATATCTAACGGGACCTTACAAGATAGTTAAGCATTTCCCCACATTATAACAACAATTATGCATGATTATACCAAGAAAATACAAACTTTAAACCACCATTGGTCCATAGACCAACATTAGACCAACACTGATACATGAGATAGTTGTTAATATTATAGTTAATAATTGCCAAACAAATTTCAAATAATTACATGTATAACAACTTAATAGTTTTTACCAACATGGCATTACCAAAAAACTGAAAATACCAAAAAAAAAATCTAGAATAAATTAATACCATGAACTAACCAATTTCGTAAAACTGGAATATGATTAATACAAAAAATTCCAACATGACACCAACATTACTACATATGTTATACCAATAATACCAGACCATCAACTAGTACATGAAATATACCATCAATACTATATGCAATAATAGCCAAACAAATTTCAAATAATAAATGTATTAACAAGTTAATAGTATGAAGTAACCAATTCAATAACACTATTCACACAATGCAACAATGCATGTATGTCCCATTCAAGACCAATGAAAATACTACTTTAAATATTGAAGAAAATGGTGTTCAAGCCCAGGAGAAAGCTATAACCACTCAAATTACTAAAGGTAAAACAAACATTTTCCGAACAATTATACCAACATCGATGCATAGGTTATACTAAAATGTCTACCCTTCAACACCAATGAAAATACTACTTTGAATATTTGTAAAATGTGTTATAACCAAAATAAAAAAAACAACTATGGACAGAAACAAAATAACAAAAATATAAACTTGAGAGAAACAAATACACAAAAACTTTAAAACGTAGAACAATTTACTAGCATAAGATAAATAAATAAATAAAAAATATAGGTCAACAAGAAAAAATCCAAAAAAATGTCACTACTCTTAAACACCAAGTAAATACTACTTGTTAAAAAACTAAGATATTTACATTGTTCTTTATTTGGTGATCCTTTAGCCAGACTAATTACAAATATCAAACAAAGATAGTAACATGTCATTAAACCAACAAACAAACACAAATTATTTTCCGAAAAAAAACACAAAATGGCAAAACAACTTACTTAAACAACATGTAAAAATTGAATAAAATCTTGCTGAAAAAAAAAGAAATAATAAAATGTTTGGATTACATATTTTTGTGTTTGTCTTCACATTTTTTCCCCTTGCCTTCTGATCTTTCACATGTTGGCGATTAGCGAGTTTAGAAGATGCAACAACCTAGGGCTTCAAAAAACAAATGGAAATTTATACGTATTTCCTAAGTAGTAACAGTTAAAATTATAAATAAAAAATATCAAATCTATCAAAAAAATAAAATTTTACCTTGCACTTCACATTCACGGATTTTGAAGGTTGATTCAAACGACTCCTCTTTAAAATGGGAATTTCATCTGCAAATCGGGTCGGCGTTCAAACGTGAACTTCTTCAAACGGGAGTTTTTTCATTAACCATAGGAGAAAACACTAATAAAACTCTCAATATAACGAACTAAAGAAACTCTAATGCAAATAAATCAACTGTGTTTAACAAAAAAAGACAATGAACACAAAAAAAAGGGTCATGGATGAAGAAGAGAGAAACGGTTGAGAGAGGAATATGGATAGTTTTCTTGCATTGGGATTTCAAGTAAAATTAAAAATCAACTTTTTGAACAAAATTTGCGATAGCCAGCTTAGGGAACGGAAAAAGGAGTGTGGCCTTGTCTTGTCAAAGTCAGATATGTCATACTATTGCACTTTGAAGACAAAAAAAGCGTACTTTTCTACACTTCATCCGTCATTTTTCAAAACCAAAAAAACCTAAATAACAATATAAAAAATATAAATAATAGAACATAAAATATACCAATATTATAAATATAATACCTATTATATAAATATTTTATCAAGTTGACATGACCTGTAATATTGTGCCCCATTTTGTATATTATAGCGATTTTTTCATATTTTTTTTTCCTAATTTTAATGATATTGAAATATGGGCCAAGCCATATTTAAAATGTCAAAATGACAAATTATGGCAAATTTAGAAAGCCCTTTATGTATTTGACCTACAAACAATAATTTCAATAGTAACTTTTTTTTCCTTGTTATTTAACCAGAAAAAGCAATCTTAAGAATACAACTACTTTTAGGAGACTTAATTTTCTACTGTTGCAACAAATCTTGGAATAAAATTAGTTTTAGAAGACGTCTATCTCAAATAACCTACTTGTATTTTTATTTTTTTTGTCATTAGAAATCATATTCATACTCAATAATTAAATGATAATGGAAGAAAAATAGATCAAAGATGATTTTGTCTAAAGAAAAATCTTTTAATGAAGAGAAAATTTAAAGAATATTTTAAAGGATGTTCAAACTTTTAATATAGTATTGACATACCTTCACAGAAGTCGGAGATTACTTTTACAATTATTTTCAAGTTTTCACAAAATAATGCTCTCTGGTTAATAATTATGAGAAACTGACTAAAATGGTCATTAATATAGGGATAATGCTTTATTTAAATTTTTAATATATTTCACTTGATTGACATGGTCCTTAGTGTATAATAATAGTTATTCATTTTAATCCTTTCCGCTAAACCTAATCGATTTTATCCCTAAAAAGTGAGATTTGATTGTAGATCTCACGAGCTTACAAAATTCACCATTTTTGCCTTCTTTATTAGCTCCAAAGAAAAACTTCATGAAATATAATATCATTGTCTCTATTTTTGTTAAACAAAAATTTCTATTTTGTCTTTGCTTAAGACATAGTGGAACAATATTTAGGAACGAAAAATAGTAAATTTTGTTGGAAAAAATAGAGAAAATTGTGTTAATTTCTTTGGAGCTAACAAAAAAAACAACAATGGTTGATTTTGTAAGCCCATTGGGGTCTACAACTAAATTTCTCACTTTTGGGTGATAAAATCTGTTAAATTTAGAGTAAAAGAACAAAATAAATACCTTTTTTATACACTAAGAACTATTTCAATCAAGTGACATATATTACGGATCAAAATAAAGCATCATCCATGCATCTTAAAGACCATTTTGGCCATTTTCTCTAACAATTACACTACCATCTGATTAGAGAACAAAAGGTGCAAGATATAATTACACTACCATGGTACGAAACAAAATGCCTCCAGAAGAGAGCAAAAAGGGAGAAAAGGAAATTCAAAAAAAAAAAAAAAAAAAAAGCCCATCCATCTATTTATGCCACATTCCTCATAGTTAAAACCTAAAGAAAAACTTGGCAAAAGAGGCCTCTCCAAAATATTAAAGGTAAGGTTAACTACAGATGCAAGCAGCACTCCTCCCCTACAAAGTCAGGTATGAAATAGTAGAAAAAGTTAACAATAGATAAATAAACATCTCTGAGACTAACTCATGTTGTGCAGCAGAAATGCTAAATGAATCAGGCCAAAAAAAGAATCCACAGAAACAATAACAAAGAAACATCTGTTATCTGTTGTTGAATTACTTCCTCGATTTCTTCTTGGAAGATTTGGATGAAGCCTTTGATTGCACAGTGCCTGCATTCTGAGAGGCTCCTTTTGGATTAGCTGGCTGGTTTGATTTCGTATCACTACTGCTCGCCACCTCTTTAGCCACTGCACCTTGAGAACCTCTAATTTGAGCTGCTCTCTTATCCTTCCTCTTTGGTCTGTAACTAGACCTCTCCCTCTTAGGAAGCCACCTCTCTGGATCAGGGGGAGGTCCTGGATTAGCTGGGTCAAAGCCCTTTGGATATTTTGGCTTTCTCTTCCTCTTTTTCTTTGCCTTATCCTTACTCTTCGCTTCGTATGTTTCTGCGGCACCAGCAGTCAAACCTTTCTCGGCATGCTTGGCACCAGAAGTTTTCTCCAAACTGTTGACATCTATTGCTTTCAAACCAGGTAGTGGTTTTAACTTCTTCTCATAAGCTTCTGCTTTCTCAATATCACCATGGGCTGCAGTCTGGATTAATCCAACTAAAGCCTCAATACTTCCATGGCTTTTCACTAGCTGCTCATAAAGACGTGCTGCCTCCTCTCCCCTTCCATGCCTCAGCTTGAAAGCAGCAGCCTCCTGCATGATGGTATTGACTTTATTGTCTTCAGTCATGGCATTTGACCACCACTTGATTGCGGAATCAAAAACAGCATCGGCACCATCAGTATCTCCAGCCCGTTCCTTGAGAGAGACAATGGTGGCAACAGTTGCAGGCTTGTGCTGAATATCAGGTATTTTTGCCAAGGAATCGGCTGCAATATGCGGATGGCCAGCAGCTGCAGCAACCTGAGCCCTTGCAAGCAGGATAACATTGGACCTGTCAGGAAACTTATCTGCATACTGTCCAAGTATTTCTTCAGCTTTTGCAGCCTTGTTCTCTCTCACATGTACAGCAGCTTGAAGAAGTACAGGCATCAAGCTACCAGGGAACATCCCAGGTAGAGCGCCAACAAGTTCTCTAGCCTGTAATAATCCAATGACAAAAATAAACATTGGAAAGAGACTCTGGAATAAACCGTAGAAGTTGGATGTCTATTCATGGATCCCCTTGTTTCTAATGCATCAAATGTTCACAGAAGAACCATATCATACAGATGAAAATCTTACAGATAATATACCTGATCCATCTTACTAGTATGAAGTAGCAGCAGCACCCTATTGGCATATATTGCTTCCCTTTGCTTCTGTGAGAGCTTCAAGTCCAGTCCACGAGCAAGCTGGAACTTCTCTGATCCATCACTTTTCTCAATTAGCTTATCAAGTTTCCTTAGGCCATCAGAGACATCTTTAGGACCCTTTAAAGCAATGAGATTATTTATTGCCACCGCAAGTGAAGACTCGTCAGCCAAATTTCTTTTGACAAGATCAGTATAAGATGCAACAGCCTCTTGGGGGTTCCCTAGAATCTGGAGAGAGAAAAAAGCAATTTGCATAATTGCAACTTATCAAAGCAAAAGAAGACCACTCAAACTCATGTCATAAGATAATTTACCTGTTGTACATATGCAATTTGAACAGCTATAGGTGCCAATTCAATTTCAACATCATCATCAGCTAAGTTCTCTTCCATTAGTGTTTCCTGACCAATTCTGTAATTCCACTATCCACAATAAGATATTGATTGTTCTTTTATATTTTCATTTCATTCATGCAAAAACTGAAAGTTTCACAGAAAATTGCAAAGAAGTGGAAGATTTACCACATTCCATTTGAGATTTCTAAAAGTGCATAAACTTTAAAAAGACAAAGGAAGAGAAAATTTCATTTTATGATTGTTCCAAATGAATAGACCAGAATGCAGTTTGTCCCTTGTGACATCTCATAAAAAGATATTCCAGTTTGCCCTACGATCTCTGGCAGCAAATAATAAACTGCATTCAATTCTACAAGATATAAAGAGTAAATCATCCTACAAAACACAATGTATAATTTACAGTGTCATATAAAAATGCCCCCCGATTTAAGAAACAACCCCACCCAAACCAATGTGAAGACATTAAGACTTGAAAGGAAAGGCAAGTAACAATGCAAAGATACAGAAGCATTATTTGAATGATCCTGAAAATTGGAATAGCTAAAAAAAACTTCCTTCTTGTATAAAGAATTGTAAACTCTATTTACATAGGCCAAATAAGAAGATATAGAAGTATTGCAGACATTTTAACCCCCAACATACAAACACCTCTGACTGTAACGGACATCTTTTCAATTAGACTAGTTCTAAGTTGTCAGCCTATCATTGCTAAAGGGTTAACAAACCAAGAAAAAGTTAAACCAAATAAGAAAATAAAAGATTCATCGTGACAAGAATATACCAATAGCTAGAGTAAGTACATCTTGATGTCAACTTAAACCCTCCAAAATAACTTCCAACCAAAGGAAATATCTGATGCTTCTTTACTAGTCATAGATTGTGCATCAAGTGTTAAGAAAATGGATAAAAGTCATACAAATAAAACAAGTTGGGACTAACTGTATCTAATTCTTTCATGATGTTATGAAGAGTTTATTAGAGGCAAACTTGCCTTCGAGCTGACAATAACAGTTGTTCTGCATCTTTGTACTTCTCCCTTTCAATTAAAGAGCAGGCAGTGTTATAAGCCAATTCAAAACTGCTAGTTGCTTTAACTCTCAGTGAATCCAAGGTTCCCTGCACTTCAGAAGACCTTCCAGCAGAAACCAGACCAGCAACAAGATTAATCTCCAAGGAATCTATAGTAGACTTCGGGAGCTTTTGATAAATATCAACAGATGCCCCAATCTTTCCTAAACGATACAAAATCTGAGATTCCAACAGCATTGACTCGGTACTTCCTTCTTGTCCCTTCAAGGACTCTAAAGCTGCTTCCAATTTATTTTGCCGATATAAACAATATCCCTTTTCAAAGATAGCATGACAATGAAAAGGGGGAAATGTTAATGACAGAAACAAATTCCAGAATAGAAGAGAAAGGAACTTTTTTTTCTTTTCACCAAGTAGAGGAGATACATGGTAAACATAAGGCAAATATATGAAATAATTTGCATAAGATGGGTACTGGAACGACCCAAAGCTAACTTGGAACTGAAATGAAGCTGATGAAATGGTTAACTATTTCCCTGCAGGAAAGATCAGGGACTGCTGACTGTTTTTATATTTCCCATTAGACCTCCTACCTCTTAGTTGGAATTGCCCGTGGAAGGAAGCCATAAGGATGTTTCAGTTATAATCATATCATTCAGTTAAAAATACGAGGCTAACAGATGAAAAAATCGCTTCCTCACATCCTGGGAAATTGAGCTTTGGTAAGTATCCTAACTAGCTTAACAACATACGTTGTACCTTCTTCTCTTTCACCTCTTCTCTTTTATCAAAGATTGATAGTAACGTGCCATGAGGGGCTTCCCAAATATCATCCTAGATTTGGAGTTGATTGACCTTCTACTACAAGGAGCACAGTAGACCTGGTCAAGAGTGGAGGAGCTCCCCCAAGCCTCAAGAATTGACAGATTTTTAATCTCCCCCAGAATGGAGTGAAATCTTCAAAGCCATTAAGCAGCATGCCATGCCCATGGTGTTCTCAGATCATAAGCCAATTCTGGAAAGTGGGGATCAGGTAGCATCACCCTCGTATTTTAAATTCGAGAACATGTAGTTACAATCTGATGATTTCATAAATATGCTGAAAGATTGATGGAACTCTTATACAGTTATGGGCACCATAGATTTTATGTTCCCACAAAAGCTAAGGAACCTGGAAGACATTACAAGATGGAATTGAGAAGGTTTTGGCAAAATTGAAACTCAAAGGAGCAAAGGTTTAGTAGAGCCGGAGAGACTTTGAGCAGATTGCAGAACATAGAACTCACACCATGATCAGAAACTGAAGTCTATTGAGCCTGAAATTAGAATTGAAGCAGATGCTGGAGACAAAAACTCCAGATGCCCATGGTTGAAGGAGGGTGATAAGAACACAAAATTCTTTTAGAGAATGGCTAACTCACAAAAAAGAAGCAACACCATTGATAAATTGAAAATAGGGAGAGGATAACTGATGACAAGGGGTTGATCAAGGAAGGTATTCTGGATTACTACCAGAAACTGTACATAGACAGAATCATGGAGATCCTCAAGTGCACTTTGATGCCCTGAAGTCCTGTGCCTAGGGGTGTTCAAGGGATGGTTTGGGTCAGTTATTGGTCAAACCAAAACCATTTGAATCGGCTATTCAAATATCAAAACCAAATCAAACCAACTACTATTGTTTTTTGAAAATGTAAAACCAAACCAAGCTAAACCCAAATAAAAATCAATTTATTTAATTGCTTTAGTTAATTGGTTTGGTCTATCAAAAACAATCTTTCTACCTTTAAGATAGTGGTAAGGTCTGCGTACACTTTACCCTCCTCGGACCCCACGTTGTGGAATTATCGTGGGATGTTGTTGTCGTGAACACCTCTACTTGTGCCCCAGACAAAGGCCCGACCCAGACCCTGTTGGGTTCATCATGGCCTCCTACTCTTGCAATGCTTCTTTCATTGTTCTCATCCCAAAGAAGAAGGGAATTGTGGAGCTTACAGATTTTAAACTCATCAGCTTTATAGGGAGTGGTTACAGTTCTAGCTGAAAGATTGACAAGAGTGGTGAGCAAATTGGTTTCTGGACAGAAAAGTGCTTTCATGAAAAATAGGCAAGTCACTGACGCCTCCATGATTGCCGAGGTTCTTGATTGGAAACTCAAAGCTGGAGATACTGGCCTTCTATGCAAGCTGGACATAGAAAAAGACCCTCGACCAATTAAATTGGGCTCATTTAATTGATATATTGAAGAAAATGGCATTTGGAAGCAGATCTATAAGGTGGATATATTTTTGTATTTCATCTGAAATGGAGGCTTGCCTTGGAGTATTGTGTGATAAGAAGATACTGCCTAAACTCAAAGGTAAGTCTATAGAATGGTGGTTAGACCGTCTTTGATATATAGAATGGTGGTTAGACCGTCTTTGATATATGGGGTGGAGTGTTGGCCGGCCAAAACCTCACATGTTCAGAAGATGCATGTTGTGAAGATGAGGATGTTGAGAAGATTGTGTGGGCATACTAAGAGTGACAAGATTAGGAATGAGGTTATTCAGGAGAAGGTGGGAATGACCTTTGTGGTAGGCAAGATGAGAGAAGCGAGACCGAGATAGTTTGGGCATGTGCATAAGAGGTGTGTCAATGCCCCAGTTAGGAAGAGCGAAAGGTTGAACTTAGGGGTCACGAGGAGGGACAGGGGTAAACCCAAAAAATATTGGGGAGAGATGATTAGACAGGATACGGTGCAACTTTATATCACCGGGACATGACCTTAGAAAGAAGTGGAAGTCGTGTATTAGGGTAGAAAGTTACTAGGGGTAGAATGTTGTCTACCTTGTGATGGTTTTTAGGTTTATCATAAGATTAGTTAAGCATTTATGGTTGTATTGATACTGCTCTTTGATTATTCTACTACTTCTATTGTTTTTTCTTTGTAGAATGGCTATTACTCTTCGTTTAGCCATTACTCTATATCTATTGTTTTCTTCTTCTATTTGGAGTAGATACATCTAAGCCGAGGGTCTTCCAAAAATAACCACTCTATCTTCCTGAGGAAGTGGTAAGGTATGCGTACACTCTACCTTCCCCAGACTCTACTTTGAGGGATTTCACTAGATATGTTTTTTCAACTATAAAATTCATAATACTCCTGTGGTTTTGGGGAGGGGGGTTGGGTTTCTCAAAATGGTCGCCAGGAGACCTTCTCTCCCCTTTTTTTGTTTATTCTAGCAATGGAAAGGGAGCTAACTCAAATGCTAGAAAAGGTTAGAGAGCTCCAATGGATTCAAGGGTTTCGGGTTGGCAGGAATCCCTCCACCACAATCATTGTTTCTCATTTGCTCTAGGTAGATGATACTTTGATCTTTTGTGGAGCAGACTGTCTACAGTTTCAACATCTCTCTAATGGTCTTTGAGTCTATCTTGGTCAACATATCAATATGCTCAAAAACAATAGTTATCCAGTAAATGAGGTCTCCAACTTAGAAGAGTCAACGGGTATACTCAGCTGCAATATGGCCTCTCTCCCTACTGCCTACGTGGCATTACGAACAGATGCTAAACTCAAATCAGTAAAGATAAGGAATGGAGTTACTGAAAGAATGGAGAAAAGGCTTGCAACATGGCAGAGTCAGTGCCAGTCTCTAGGTGGTAGACTCACCGTAATCACCGGTGTCCTTGATAGCATCCACATTTACATTATGTCTCTATTTCATTATTTCATATGACAAGTTCAGCCATAAAATACAGATAGACAGCCTCAAAAGAAGGTTCCTATGGGAAGGAAACAGTCAATTTCACGAATCCTCTCTGGTAAATGGCCAAGTGTGACTCTTCCTAAGTCCCAGGGAGGCTTGGGGATCAATGATTTGAAGCTTCATATTACTAATGAAATGCCTACAGAGGTTTAGCCAACCTGAGGCAGGTTATCGGAAGGACATTATTGTTGCCAAATATGATGCGCAAAACCACTGGTATCCCAAGAGTGCAGTGAAACCACATGGATTTTATGTCTGGAAACACATTAGTACCCTAAAGATGAATTCTCTCAAAAGGTTGACTTCAAAGCTGGCAATGGACTCAATATGGCTTGAGAACACTACAATGAAGGTCTCTTTTCCAGGATTTTCAGATAGCTAGCAACAAAGATGCAACTAGACTCCAGTTTTCAGAAGAAACCTACAGGATTGGGAAATCAATGATTTACTCATCCTCCTTGGGCTTTGGAAGAACACAATTTGGACACTACCTCCCAAGTTAGGATCCTATTGGGAGTGTACACTATGAAGAATGTTACAAACAAGGATGCTCTCAGAAATGGGATTCTTGAAGCTTGCCTTGGAAATATGTTTGGAGGACTAGACAGCCCTTTAAAATTAGTTGCTTCACCTGGACAACACTCCATAGGAAATGCCCGACACAAGACAATCTCAGAAAGAGAGGGATCATCCTTGTCAACAGATGCTTCTTTCTAAAGCGTCAACCACCTCTTTCTGCATTGCTAAGTAACAGCTAAAATTTGGCATCTATTTTCTCTGTGCTTGGAATCTAACGGGTCATGCCTCACTCCATCAGAGATGCCTATGGAAGTTGGATACTCTGGAGAGTTGATGAAACCATCAAAAGGATCAGGAGAATGATCCCAGCAACAAATTTTTTTGTGTATTTAGAAGAAAAGGAATAGCAGATGCATTGATGGAATTTCAACTCCTACAAGTATTCTAAATGCGAGATGTCTAGTTAGTATGTTCCGTTGGCATCCCCCCCCCCCTACAGAGTGTTGAGAAATTTTTGGATTTTATTAGCTCCTTGACCCTGAGTCCTGACTTAGCAGTGGTCTGGGGTTATATTTTGACTGATTTTTTTTTACAGGTTTTTGCTAGGTTTTTAGCTTCATATTATACCCTGAAGCCAACAGTTAGAAGCTTTGTAAATCTGCACGCTCTTGATGCCTCGTTAATACAATTTATTTACTTCACCAAACGAATAGAGTAGTGCTTCGGTGATTTTGAGTACTAAAGACGTATACTCCCTCCGTCTCAAATTATCTTTACCTGTTAGTATGTCCCAAGAAAAATGACATTTTTCTATACATAGACTAATAACTTTGAACTTCCAATTTTACCCTTAATAAGACCATGTATAGCCACAAATATCTATGGCTTGTCTTAGACCACAAGTTTCAAAATTGTTTCCTATTATACCCTGAAGCCAACAGTTAGATGCTTTGTAAATCTGCACGCTCTTGATGCCTCGTTAACACAATTTATTTACTTCACCAAAAGAATAGAAGAGTGCTTCGGTGATTTTGAGTACTAAAGACGTATACTCCCCCCGTCTCAAATTATCTTTACCTGTTAGTCTGTCCCAAGAAAAATGACATTTTTCTATACATAGACTAATAACTTTGAACTTCCAATTTTACCCTTAATAAGACCATGTATAGCCACAAATATCTATGGCTTTTCTTAGACCACAAGTTTCAAAATTGTTTCTTTCTTCAACTCTCTGTGCAATAAAAAATCACATAAATTGGGACATAGGGAGTAATATTGTAGAAGTGTTGGTTGGGGCAAGTGACACGGAGAATGTTGTAATGTACAATGACTTCAGCCCAATAATAGGGAAGTCAATTTTCCACCCTCAATAGAAAGTATTTTCTCAGGTAACAAACACCACAAGTAACTTCTTCAGTGGAAAACTTATGTCATACCAAACTCGCCTTAGCACCATTTTCCAATTCAAATGTCAAAGCAAAACCAAAATCTCTAGATATATATGTGTGCATAATTCCTATTTTTCCAGTCACCTTTAAATTATATATATAGTACAATAGGCATTACCTTAAAGAAGCTAAGGTCAACAGAAGCCTTTTTGCTACAGTCATTAATAGCAACCAATGCTTCTTCTATAGAATCTGCTTTCACTAATGCCACCACTTTACAACGTATCGCGTCCTCATCACCAGGGACAGCCGCAAGAACTTCAAATAAAGATCATCAAATGCTTTTTTGGATTGATACACTGCAATATTACATACAGATGAAATTATAACTTAAAAGGAACTAACTTTGATCAGAAACTTTGACGGCTTGCTCATACTCCGATCGTTGGATGTGGCGATTAAGCGAAGTGAAGAGATCTTCAATTGATACAGCAGAGGTTGCTGCTGCCTTTGCTTTCTCTTTGGGCTTAGGAGCCATATCTGAAGCAATTTCCCAGATCCTCTCCTTGGTTATTGAGGATAAAGAAAACTAAACACCATAACACGTTGAAAAGAAGATTAGATGAAGTACTGGAAATTAAAGAAGAAATAGTGAGGCAATAACAACTCTTCACCCTCAAACCTCTTTAGACAAACCATTAGAACAGAAGCCATAGCTCAAACCTCTTTAGACAAACCATTAGAACAGAAGCCATAGCATATTTTATCAAATGGTGGTAAAAAAATCTTATATTCATTTGGTAGCCAGATGAATAACAGACCTTACACCTATGACACTCAGACAACTTATCTCTAACCATGTAAAGCGCTAAATGCAAGAACAACTAACAGAGAGTCGACAGTTCTTAAAAGAAGACAGAGGGAGGGGACAGGAACAGGAACTCGACTTGAATAGTAGAAGAATACATTGGTTACTGAACTCTTTACAAAGTAACTCCATAGTAACAAACACATACAAGCAGTGAATTCAAAATCCTTTAAATTAATACCCAACCTGATCAAAGGTTTAAGCCATCTTTCATTTTGTTTATAAGAAAGACAGAAGAAAACAGAGAGCAGGAGATATTATTGTATAGTATTTAAAAAAGTTCAAAAATGACTTTACACTCAAAATAATGTAGCAAATTCAAAGAGGGATCTAAAGATAGTAGACTAATAAATATTAGGATGCATAAGAGCTATGATATAAGCTTTCATTCATGCAAGCTTAGCTCTTTGGAGAATGATAAAGAGCAGCCCCAAAAGGTAAGCTATTTCTCACTTAAACAGGCCCTCGATTGGCATTGAGAACCAATGAGTTTGTTGGTTGATAAACCGCACTAACAGCTTTTAAACTCACACAGAATTCTGATTACAGAATAGGCAAGCAGAGATGACATTTCAGCCACAAATACAGGACTTCCGTAATACAGAAGATAGAAACTTTAGAACCGATAATACTGAACACAACATTTTTAGATCACATTCTTGATATAGAAGAATACGTGAGTTGCATCTCGAGATATGTGTGTCAAAAGAGGGCAATGAGGAAGAAATCAACAGCCATATAACATGGATCTTAAAGTCGAGTAAGGATGACATATTAAGTAACTAGGAGCATATATTCCATACAAATTATTGAATTCAACTATGTAAAAGATCAAAAAAAAAAATCTAACTATCATAAAACAAAATAGAAACAAGCAGAAACTGATTGAAATACACCCAAAAAAATGATTCAATACTGAAAAAATTAAATAGAAGCTAAACTAGGCTGATCTACACCACAAAATACAAAACTTAAAGCACACAAGCTGACTTCATTGAATTGAAATCGAAACAAGGAACTAAAGTGCTGAAAAGGGAAAGGATGAAAGGAAATTACCTGGTTCTGCAAATCGAAGGAATCGAGGGGCTAGGGTTCGTTGTTGATGGTGCGTTTGGTCGAGAGAAAGAGGAGCGTGTTTAAATGTTGTTGCGCGTCTGAGAGAGTGAAAGATGGAGAGCAATATGGGTGGGCGAGGCGCGTGTGTATGCTGGGTTTGACAATATTGGGAGAGTAATGGTTATTTTGGGAAGGAAAAAGATGCATAAATATTCCTAATTTATTTATTAAAAAAAATTATAAATATCCCTTTTTATTTTTGGATCTAAAAATACTTTTATGATTTATTTTTATGCTCATAAATAGATATTACTGACCTATGAAAAAAGGTTCATAAATACACTTCTTTCACCTTTGAGTATAAAAATATCCCTAAGGTTTAATTTTTGATTCAAACATACCCCTCAACTTAATAAAAATAATCAAGTCAACTTTAATTCTTTAGAAAGCCACATGGCATGCTCTAATTGGTCATATGCATTCACAATAATTTAAACTGGAACCGATTTCGTTGGAACCCTTAAAGTTTCGAAACTTTTTCTAGCAGAACCAGGTCTACCAATTTTTTAAGGGGGTTCCGGCCCGGTCCCCTAGTTATTGAATTGTTATCGAATCGGACCGGTACCAGAACCGGGACTGTACCAATTTTTTTTTAAGTTCAGTTATATATATATATGTTATTAAATAGAAAAGCCAATGAGAGGACGGGCAATGGCAATTTAGTAATATTTAGCTAATGTAAGGGCAAAGTTATAATTATACCCATGATACCAAGGCAAATTATAAATATCTATGATAAAATA
>JAPFFP010000009.1:876361-910093 GCA_026153255.1 Solanum medicagineum | reverse complement strand
AGGGGTGGTGTTCGGGTGTTTTTTTCTCCCCCCCCCCCCCCCCCCCCCAAACCCCGTTTGTGGGATTTCACTAGGTAGTAGTTGTTGTAAACAATACAATAGCTAAATAGTTTTAAAACCACTCTTTTGATGAATAAGAAAAAATCGTAATATTATATTTACCACTCCCAAAAGAAAAGGTAAAAATGTAATACTAACTAGAGGAGTCTTGTATTTTCTCTTCCTGCTAATGTTTTTGGAAAGTGCTACTGGCTGCTGAGTAAGAATGGGTCATACTTGTTTCTTTTACAGATGGTGAAGAAGCTTTTATTGTCCTCTTATGATGTTAGAACTACTTACTTATTTCATTCATCTGTGTTGTGAATTAATGCAGGTTGTTTGGCAAGATAGTATCGACCCTGACAACATGACTTATGAGGTTTGATTTGTAAAATTTCTGTCATCTCCAATTATTAGACTTGTATTATCATTACCTTCTACATCATCAGATAGTACCATTATCTCATAATCCACTTTGAGACACCAGAATCTCATATCGGTATTCTTTTAGAGGTTATTAAGGAGAGAATTCGTTTTCAAAGCTATGCAGGTCGACACAAAAGAGCCCTGTAAGTTACAGTGTATTTTTTGTCAGCTCTCTATCACCATTATCCCTAGAGTAAGATAACTAATCTCCACTAGCTTGGGATCGAGGCTTAATTGTTGTTGTGGACATATGTGACATGCATCGCTGATGAGAACGGTGGCTTAGTGTCGAAAGAAAGATGGCACTGATACTTTGTTTCTTGGTTCAACTTTGATAGTGTCCACACTGTTTTCTTAAGGTTGAATTAAACATCCTTAATCATGGGAGGGAATGTCATAGGTCCTTTTTGTAAGCCTTTTCCTGAATGGAAGATTAGGATTCCAATAATAATGTCATTTTCAATGCTCATGCATAGAGAAATATTTGACTCAAATAGATGGGAGAAGTTGGTAGTAGGTATCTCGTGGAATTAGTCAGGGCACAAGCTGGCCACCACTTCACGAGTATAACAAAAAGAATAATTTAGTCAAGATGGAGTAGAACAATTGATTTTTTGAGTTTCTTGACTCTTATATATAGAAATAAGGCCAAAATAAGGAATAAAAATACTAGAGCAAGAAATTTGGCATCTTGTTCAATATAGTTCGCATCATACTGGATGAATAAATTTTGATTGAGGTCAATGATGTGATGTCGTCTGTTCTAGATGTGAAAACATTTACATGGGCTACAATATATAACCTTGCAGATTCTAGAGTTGATTAGGACTACTTTCCTCTTCCAAATTCTGTCTAATGATTAGATGATCAAAGCAGACATAGATGGATGGAAAATTTGATTCTATTAGCTTTGTACTTCTTTAAAGGTCCTTAAAATAAGGAATTACTCCATGCAGCTGATGACCAGCAAAGTAGGTTTTGAAGTTTGCGCTCAAGACATAAATTGAGTGAATAAGATTAGACCAACCAATATTGTGCAACTTATAGGGAGAGACATTGACTGATTTTCTTGGATTTTGATATACTAGTTTGGACTTGTAGTTATTCCGCTCCTTGTTTGAGGGTGTTCTCTAATCATAAGAAAATATAAGCTTCGACCTGTCAATATTATGGAAGTTATAGGAACAAATCTCCATTATTTTCAAAGATATGGTATGTTAGTTTGGAGCTCTTTAGGTTATTTTCCTTGATGTTTAAGAGACGTCATTTTTTTCTATTTACCTAAGAGGGCAGGATTTCATGTTAGAACCTTTGGTGGTAATGCTTTCATTTTGAAAAAGAGAGAAACAAGGGGAAATCTGTACCCCAGGTAAGAATTTATGTAGCAAAATCTTTTGTCCTCTAGCAATGATTTATGGAGACTCAGACTTTCTGTTAAAAAATATTTGGGTCCTTTAAACACAATTGAAAACTTTAGAAGCTAACAGAATAACTACAACAACTATGCCTCAGTCCCAAACAAGTTTGTTGTGAATCCTCATTGGTCATGTTCTTCATTTAGAAGTTAACATAGTTTGCATAATTATTTCTGACTGGCCAGCACGAATTACATATGTAATGTTGAAAATTTTGTCCACATATGTTGAATATCTGCGCTAGTGCATGATGAAACTTCTCCTGCATCAGTTGATCTGCAGCTTCTTAAAAAATTCATTTTTTTTTTGGTTGAGATTGTAACATAAGCTTCTTAAAAATCCTTTGAATGAAATACGTGCAAAAAGAGAAAAATGGAGAAAAGGAATATGAAATATCAGGAGATTGAGTTTATTCTTCTATTCTACTATATTGATAAAGAGTATTTTGATGCTCACAACTCCTATGAAAATTTTCACGTCTGTTCGTTCTTATCATTGCATCATTTTTGTATACCATACAGTCAGACTATTATTTAAGAGAATTCATTTACTTTCTTGACAAATCATGCTAGAAATAGTGTAGCTGATGAGTGTTGTAACTAACAAACATGCGTTACATACTCTTCATTCTTATCTGCAGAAATTCATTGAAGACAACAACGATCTTTTCTTTTAATGACTGTTTCCACTATCCTTGTGGACTTCTTTTTGTTTTAGATTGTCTGAATATTTATAGTGGAGACATAGTAAAGCTTGCCGCTTTAATTCCTTTGGATAAAATGTGGATTGAATTGCAGGAATTACTTGAGTTGGGGGAGGCTGTTGGAACTCAAAGCAGAGGCCTTTCTCAAGATCAAATCTCCTCGCTTCCAGTTACAAAGTTTAAGTGTGGCTTATTCTCAAGAAAGAAATCAAGAAAGGAAAGGTAGAACAAACCATTGAGAATCTCTTCCTATAAATAAGGGCAACAAATGGAAAAAATCAAACATACAAACCATTGAGAATCTCTTCCTATAAATAAGGTCAACAAATGGAAAAAATTATGTTTAATTATCCTCTAGCTGTGAAATATTAAAATTTTGTGCATTTACTTCTCGTTCTGTGTTGGTTGTTATGTTTTCTTCTTTAATAATAGGCTTGTGGGTTGTTTTCTACATGTGACCAGGTCATACAGATCATCCTTACTTTAGTTGATAAACTTTTGTTAATTTGGGATATTGGTAAAGACTTCTTATGTTTCTCATGAACAATCTTCTTCATCTAAATAGTCCAAGGTATCTATTGTTTACCTTTTTTTTTTTTTGGTAACAACTGTGAATGTATTATTACCAGAAACCAACAAACGTGTCACAACTTAAGGAGCAACTAATTCCATGACCACCTACCTGGTAGGGTGCCACGAGAATCAAGTCTCAACCAAAGAAAGAAACATGAAAACATGAAACTACTAATTCTGCAACCTATACATGAACTCTCCATTGCTATGTGCTCTCTTTGAGGTAGAAAACATATCTAATCTAGTTCTGATATCCTTTCTTATCTGTGCTAGTGCTTCAGCCAGTTGTACATGGATTCCTTTAAAGTGTTTCCAATTCCTTGCCCTCCAGGTGTGGTAGTACAACGCTCCCCATATTGCCGTCAACATAGCCTTCTTAAATTGGTTACATCTCTTCCTTTTGATAGTCAGCAACACTCTTTCCAATTCCTCAAAGTGCATTGTGATACCTGTCCATGCTTCAATCCCTTGTGCAGCTTCTTTGATCCATTCACAATGGCAAAATAAATGGGAAGCTGTTTCTTGTAGCTTCTTGCAATAGAATAGTTCCCTTTGGGAGTGAGTTTGTACCTATCATTAATATACCAATTCTTCATGCTATCCTTTAAAGAATGAATTTTCCTCCAATACCAACTACTGTCTGGAGAGGCTTTATGTGTATGTATATTATTACCACAGGATTCTATATTACCTATTTCCCTGGGTGGGGTATCATGGTCCTTTTTTATGTTTTGCCTGCACATATTCTTTTCTGGACCTCCTTTAAGAGATGCCTTCTTGTGCATATCAAGTAATTTAATATATGTATGTGGCTATGTGTGTTTTTATTTGTTTGTTTGTTTGTTTTCCTCCCCACGGGTTATTGATGAAATTCTTTTTTTGTCTTTATCTATTATAGTACTAATTTACCCAAAAAATTATTACTCTATCATGATTATCTTGGTGTAGTATGTGGGGCAAGGTTTTGTGCTGAAACGTTTACACTGATCCCCATGGATTTTCCTTCCTATTTCCAGGTGTGTTATCTGCCAGATGGAGTACAAACGAAATGACCGGCAGGTCACGCTTCCCTGCAAACATGTCTATCATGCTGGTTGTGGAAGCAGATGGCTAAGTATCAACAAAGTAATCAATTGAACTCTCTGAAAACTATTTCCTTCAATCCATCATTGTATATATATCAGATTGTTGAGTCATTTACTACTGTGTCAGGCTTGCCCAATTTGCTACTCAGAAGTGGTGATTGATACATCAAAGCGGTGAAGCAAATAACAAGCACCACCATGGACTGAAATCATATTTTTCTTGATCAAAGCATTTTCCCTTTCTAGTTTCGGTTACATTTTCTTATAGAATCTTATATTTCCTGTTCCTTCTGTTAAATTAGAGAAATAGTTTAGTGGTAAATAAGAACATAAAGAAACACCACATTTGACAGTTTCTTTTGATGATGGAGCTTTGTACCACGTGTTCTGTTTTTTACATATTAAGCCTGGATGTCAAAACTTTGTCACAGATAGGATCTCTAGTTTTACTTCTCACTGTCCTGATCCTATTGCATGGGTGAAATACAAAAAGATGAAGAGAAAGAACCATTTCTTTTTCTTTTTCCGACGTCAAATGGGTTCTTGTGACATCTCTTGATTTCTTTGGATCTTTTTCAAGGGCTTGCATTTCATATACGGTAATCTCTGTTGATTTCCTTGGTACTTCATTTTTGCTGTCCGCAGCTGCATTACAGGTTATTCTGTTTGCTCGAGAGGTTAGCCAAGTTTTGTTAACTTCTTCAAGACCCTTTGATTCCATTTGAGGGTGTAAAAAGTAGCCTCAAGTGGAGTGAAGCAGATGCAACATATATATGTGTATATATAGAGAGAGGGTGAGAAGCTTTGCCGGAACTTGAATTTCCGGTGAGAATTTTAGTGACCAAACTGACTGTTTAGGAGTATATTGAGTAATTTATGTGTACCTCTTTCTTTGTGGATATATGCTTTAAAGACGGCCATTTACTTACTGAATAGGGTTCTTATTAAAGCAGTTTTAAAGACACCTTTTGAATTGTGGACTGGTAGAAAATCTAGTTTGAGGCATCTGCATGTTTGAGGTTGCCCGACAGAAATTAGAAATTATAATCCACAAGAAAAAAGACTGGATTCAAGAACAATCAGTAGTTTCTTCATTGGTTATCTAGAAAAATCAAAAGGTATAGATTTTACTGTCCTAATCATAGTGCAAGAATTGTTGGAACGGAAAGTGTTAGGTTCATTGAGAATGGTGAAGTTAGTGGGAGTGAGGAATCACGCAACAAAGAACAACAAATTGATGCTCCTATTAATCATAATGAAGCCATAGTTAATGAACAAGCAGTAGATGAACCACAGGAAATAGTATTAAGGAGGTCTCAAAGACAAAAGAGATCTGCCATTTCTGATGATTATTTGGTGTATCTACATGAGTCAGAAATTACTTTGGAAATTGACAATGATCCAGTCTCATTTTCACAAGCCATTGAAAGTAAAAATTCGGATAAATGGATAGAATCAATGAAAGATGAGTTGAAGTTTATCGAACATAATGATGTTTGAGACCTTGTTGAATTACCAAAAAGTTGCAAAAGAGTTAGGTGTAAACGGATCTTTAAGACCAAACGAGACTCAACTGGAAATATTAAACGTCACAAGGCCAAACTTGTTTCTAAAGGTTTCACTTAGAAAGATGACATCGATTATAGGGAGATTTTTTCACCTGTCTCTAGAAAAAATTCACTTAGAATTATAATAGCTTTAGGTGCTTGTTATGACTTAGAGCTACATCAAATGGATGTGAAAATAGTCTTTCTAAATAGGAATTTGGAGGAAGAAGTTTATATGAATCAACCTAAGGGGCTTTTTTTCAAAAGAAAGGAACACAAGGTGTGTAAACTTAAAAAGTCAATATACAGACTTAAACAAGCTTCCCGACAATGGTATCTTAAGTTTAATGAAACTATTGTCACCTTTGGATTTAAGGAAAACACTGTTGATCGGTGTATATATCTAAAGGTTGATGGGAATAAGTTCATTATGTTAGTTCTGTATGTTGACATCTTGCTTGCTACTAATGATCTTGTTTTGTTGCACAGTACTAAAAAATATCTCTCTGACAACTTTGAAATGAAAGATATAGGTGAGGTATCCTATGTGATTTGGATAGAAATATTTCCGGATAGATCACAAGGATTGTTGTGATAGCCTATATTAATAAAGTGTTAGAGAGATTTAAAATGGAAAAATACTTATTCAGTCCTATTCCAATTCAAAAAGGAGATACATTTAGTCTCAATCAATGTCCAAAGAATGAATTGAAATGTAAGCAAATGAAAGATATTCCTTATGGAGCCTAATGTATGCCCAGACATGTACCAGGCCAGACATAAGTTTTACTATTGGGATGCTGGGGCATTATTAAAGTAATCCAAGAATAATCACTGGAAGGCTGCAAACAAAGTGTTATGATACTTGCAAGGAACAAACGATCGTATGCTCATTTACAGAAGATTTGATCATCTTAATGTGATTGGATATTCAGATTCAAATTATGCTGGTTGTATGGATACAAGAAAATCTACATTTGGATATTTGTTCCTATTAACTGGAGGAGCAATTTCATGGAAGAGTGCGAAGCAGTCTATTATAGCTACATACACTATGAAAGTTGAGTTTGTGGCATGTTTTGAGGCCACAATTCAGGCTAATTGGCTGCATAAGTTTATTTCAGGACTTGGGCTAGTCGACAGTATTTTTAAGCTGCTAAAACTTTACTACAATAATATTGCAGCAGTCTTCTTCTCTAAAAATGATAAGTATTCGAAAGGTGCTAAGCATATGGAATTAAAATACTTTTCAGTTAAAGAAGAAGTTCAGAAACATAAAGTGACAATTGAACATATAAGCACCAAACCTACGATTGCTGATCCTTTGACAAAAGGATTATCACCCAAAAGATTTGTTGAACATGTTGAAAGAATGGGTCTTATGGATGACAATAAATGACTTTTGTAAAGATCTTATTATGTTTATGCAATTGACACTTTGAGCTCGTCTATATGTTTTTCTGTTTCTCTTGTATACTTTATGTTGAGAATGATATTGATAAGTTTTAGTTCAGATAAAGATATTCCAAACATTATCGTTGGACCATAATGGATTTAAAGGTTGTGCTGAGTAATATACTAATATTGTGGTACATGGAGGAATTATGTCAAAGAAGGGATATATTGTAACGACCTGACCCAACACTGTGAAGTATTGTCCACTCTTAGGCCTAGTCCATCACGAAATTGTCATTTTGGACTCACCCCAAAAGGCACCTCACTATATATAGACCAGTCTTTACTTAAATATCCCACGACTCTCCGTCTCTTTTTTGATGTGGGATTTGCCTAAGTGAGCTAGGCATTACGTATCGCCATCCTTGCACTCATCCCTTTTAGGGATGCAACGTCCTCCCTGAGGTTTATCTCACCATCGTACTAGTCGAGAGTCGGCTCTGATACCACCTGTAATGTCCTGACCCAACACTGTGAAGTATTGTCTGCTCCTGGGCGTAGCCCATCACGAATTTGTCCCTATGGACTCACCCCAAAAGGCGCCTCACAATATATAGACCAGTCCTTTAGTTAAATATCTCATGACTCTCCCTCTCTTTTTCGATGTGGGATTTGCCTAAGTGGACCAGACGTTACATATCACCGTCCCTGCACTAAGAAAACTTGGTATCAAAGCACAGAGTTCAAGTGTCCTAGGGTGTTTATGCCGTGTCTATATGATCTTATTTATGATTGTGAGGGCCCCACTTTTATAAATAAGAGACTACTGACATTTAGGAAAAGTTTTCCTTTTTTCAGATTTTCAATCGTGCGATAAAACTATTCCCTAAAAAACTTATGATAATTCTTGGCATTTCTCTAAACTTTTCAACTTTGTCTTGTCTACGAGGTAATAGAGACAGTAATGTTTAGCTCCTTACTAATGAGTTCCCTTGTGATAAAAGAATCAGAATGGTAGAGAGACCGCAGCAGGCTTGAGAAAAGCCGACGAGTCTGCTGAGTTGGTTGATTTGAAAGAATGCACTCTTATTCATGTGAATCGTGCATTTGAGTTAGATCAAGATAGAACCCAGGCTCTTGTATCCAAAACTTACTTTTGATGTTATTCATGAGAAGGGAAATGATGTATCTAAAAGTTTGATATCACCACTTTGAGGGAGTGTGATTTGAGATCTTGTAAGCCATAAGTAGAATTGAGTCAATCTAGAGTTAGAAGGGCGATGATGAAAGAAAAAGAGATTAGATAGTGAGATTAATGGTTGATTGAGGCTTGTGAATAGAGTTATGTATCTATTAGGTAAGTAATAAGGTGATGAGTAGATTCCCATAAGTTTTGACAAAAGAGTAGTAAATAGCATTTGATTCTCATGATGAGGTATAAGAAAGAATTATTGTTAGGATGAGTTAGAGTGTGCTCAACCTAGAAAGAGGTTTATGTTGATATGTCATAGTATGAGTGAGAGCAAAGTGTAGATGTTTAATAGGAGAAAATAGTTGATGTGCTGTCAAAACAAGGGATTTTGTGAGTTCTTGAAGCGATTTTTTGTAGTTTTTATGTGTTTTTGTGCTGATATTGCAAAAAAGTTAGGTTGGTATGATTTTGAAGAAAACTTGCAGGTTTTGCTAAAGTATAGGCCATACGAGCCCACCTACGAGTTAAAGTTACATTACGAGTCGTAGGGTGGTGTTGTAACAGGATTCAGAGACCAAAAGTTCAGAAATCTGCCAAGTGAGGGTCACTCTTACAAGTCTAGCCTACGAGTCGTAAGACACACTACAACTCGTATAGGTGGACTCGTAGCAAGAATGAGAGAACCAAAATGTTGGACTAAAAACTGAAGACTAAGACTACAAGACCAACATATGAGTTATAGCTCAAGCAACGGTTTACACCTATGGGTCGTACCAGTTCAGTCTAAGATGCCAAGATCCTGATACGAGACCCCGACTACAACTCGTAGGCCATCCTACGAGTCGTAACTGCGAAATTTATCAGATGCCAATTGTCTTTTCTGCATAATATTTAGGGTTGTTTTGTACATACTATAAATAGTTTAAGTTAAGTTTTTTTTAAGAGGGGGACGAGAGAGAGAGACAAGAGTGGACACTTGTAAATATTAGCCTTTGTCTTTGAGCTCTAAAATATCCTCCCAAGAATATTTTAGGGTTTCAACTTAGATTATTATTTTCCCTTTGAAAACCCATTTTTGGGGATTGCAAATCTTGTGCTACACACTTTGGAATTTATCAAGCTTGTGGATTTGCAATTTGGGTGTATTCACTTTTATTGGAGTTGGTAAAATTCTCAACTATGCCTATTACTTGAATTTTTGTGTGTTTTATCTTAGCCATGAGTAGCTAAGCACCCACAACTTGGGTTGTGGGAACCATGGGTAGTTGACTTGAAATGACCTAGGTTTTGTGCATTTCTACGATTGGGGTTTTGCATGTATTGTCTATTTCCCTTCATTATTGATGTTGTTTGGTGGTGGCCAACACCAAATCCTGCCTACTATCACGATCCCGACCAAGGTAGCGACAAATAGAAAAACGGAAGTAGATGACAAGATCCAGTTGATGTGTTCCCGTCTAATTGACCAAACCTGATCAAGGGGAGGTTGACTGGGACAATAGGTAACGGTTAGTTGGCACGCCATGGTAGCCGACCAAGCGTCATGGTGAATTCGACCTTCACCTTCACAAGAGGGATAAAAGAACCTTAGTTACCGTCCTGCATGCGATTCACCAACTGTAGTTATGTTATCTAGGGTATTTAAGTCAACGAGCCATGGGGAGCACAATTCCCAAGTTGTCCCCAAATTTGAGTGTTTTCTCGCATTTTAGTTAGGTTTATTTTATCTTTATTTTCGAATCACATGAACTCCCCCTCCAATTGGAGATTGTAGTTATAGACACTAGAAATGATTAGTGGTGAATTCTTGTAGTTAAACCCTATATTTCCTGTGGATTCGACCCTAACCTCAGTTAGGTTAATTACTGATAGCGACCACTTTCTTATTGGAGCATGACCATCAATCAAAAATTATGGCATATACAACAACTAATTTAGTTCAGGTACCCAACTACTACTTTAAAAACAGAGTTGCAAAGTTTATTGAGCAAACAAGAACATCAGGAGATACCTGACAATCCAACTTTGATAAGTTAAGGAGCATCAACCTTCCACAATCACTGGCATAGTCATATGCTACTTAAGTAGTGCAAATGCCCTCACTAGAAAGAAGTCCCTTATACTCACTCAAGAACATTCAAAATTCAGGGACTGAGGAAACATTCTCACTCTCACAATTGAAATTCATGCACAATGACTAACACCATAGGCTTGCCCTTATACCTCATCTTTCGACTTGGTGACATAGTGAATTTGGATCACTTTAGGACTTAAGAGCTTGTAACATAGGTTCATGGTGCAGTTTAGGCATTTAGCGACTAAAAGCTATCCTTGAACCATACTTACGACACTTTTACCTTCACAATCCATCCAATTTCACTAATTTCTCCCTTATTCCACCATTTCAAGTTTTTCCCGGGTTGTTCTTTCACTTTTTATAATTGTGCCTCAATCTCAAACTCATTTTTGCACATCTTTTCAGATCAAGACACTTTTCTTTTCTTTTTCTTCACCCGGCTCATGATTAATCATTTTCTTTCATTTCACCCCAACTAATCACCTCATTTTTGTTACTTTACCACAATAGGAGCTACCCTCAACTTAGGCTTTTAGCCTAAGGTGAAGTACACAATATCTATATCTCAAACCAGGGTCACTAATGTAGCCACCCTCAACTTAAGCTTTTAGCCTCAATCAAGGTTCACATGTTCAATGATAGATCAGGGCCAATATCAGGGTATTTCATCAAATAAGGTTAAGTCAGCAAGGTGTCAAGAAAGAATGAGTGCATGAGAAGCTCAAACATTCGGAGCAAGGGATTCACTAGTTCATTTGGTAGGCAATTTAGGCAAAAGTGGGCTTCCTATCAGAATAAAGGCCTAAGATCACCTCCAAATCAACTAAGTCACTGCACCAAGCTTAGAGTATGAAGGCAAGTTCTGAGTCCAGACAAAATGCATGAATGCAGCAAAATAAGCTCACAACACACATGAAAATTGCATCCACAATCAAGTATAGACTTATAGGTCATGCTTTCAGTCTCAACTTACCTTCACAATATTAGAACAAACATTGCTAGATGCTAAAAAAGGTATGAATGCATCAATACTGACAACCTTAAAAATTTTGAGGATACCCAATTTTGCGTCAAAAGTTTAAAGAAAATTTAAGAACTATATATATGCCATAAGATAATATTACTATGCATTTACAAATTATCTCTACTTCCTAAAACATGCCAGTTCAACAGAAAAATAAACATCCACAAGCAAAAGTAAACACGACAAAAAAACCTTGGGATCAAAAATAGGGGAAGTTATGGACTTGAGGCTACTCAGACTTCACTTTAATCCATAACTTCCACCACCCCACCAGCAGATGATACTTTGTCCTCAAAGTAAAGACAAAACAAGAACAACACATTATAACATAGATATATATATACATACATTCATTAAAAACCAAAAATAAACATCTAAAGTAAAAGTGAAAATAACATCTAACAAAACATAATTAAAACACAACCAAAAATCACATAAAAACAAGATTGTCTAAAAAGAGAACAAAGTATCCAAAATGTCAAGATAAAAGTGGGGTCAAAAGAAGTCAAACATCTTGGTGCTCATGCACCAGTCTCGGTATGATCAGTGGGGTCCTGGGTTGTCTTTCCTCCGTTGCTACAGTGCTGAAGTACCCTCTCCAGGCGGGGTGTGTTGTGCTCTCTCTCTCTCTCTGCATAGCCGCTAATAAAAGCGACTCATACACCACCTTCTCAGGTATGGGCTCCTCCTCTTGTAGTGACTTCTTTGGGGCCGGCTCTGGGTCAGCATGCTCAAGGGGTCTCTTCCCTCGGGTGTCTAGATAGTTGGCGAGCCAATGAAAGGCCTCGTCACCTCCTGGTGCTACCTCTGGGGCTGAAATAGGTGCTGCCAATAGCTGCAATAAATCGGCTTTGAACCTCGCCAACTCATCAGTCACCGTACTCGTGTCGGCAGGCCTAGCACCCTCGAGCCTCTTCTGGACTCTAGCCTCGAATGCATTGACCCGTGCATCAACCGCTCGGACTCTATCATCAACTAACTCTCGGGCAAATGCCTTCATCCTCTCTCGAAGTCCCGAACAGTCTGATCAATCAACGGCTGGACTCATGCTGACACCTCACGAAGCCTCCCCTCTAGTACAATAACCCTACGCTATAAAGCCTGAAATGCAACAGTAGAGAAAAGAGGGTCAACCTATAAAGAAGGAACTGCTGGTGCTGGAGTGCTGGATGAAGGTGTCAACTCAATCTCAGCTATAGCTGTGGGCTCTATAGTGACCGGAGTAGTCCCGGTAGTAGCAAGAGATGGAGCTAGGACCTGAGGATCTACTTGGAAAGGCTCTAGGATAGGAGGAGCTGGGCGTGGTAAGGCCACCGGGTTCTTGTCAGCCTTTATCAGGCTGGATCCATAGTGCGTGTAGCCTCCATGTGAGGGTCCCGGCGGGAGTCGATGGGAACGCCTGCTACACTGCATAGTCGATGAATAAGAATTGGAAACGACAGTGAGATGTTCGTCCGAGCTGCAGCCTCGTGAATCTGCTCTAATATAATCCTGGTCCAATCAATAAAATAACCAGCTAGGATGCTGGCCAATAATACAACCCCCTCAAGGGCGATCACATTATCCACAAAAGTTGGCCTAATAAGCCAGGGGATAATGGACCACCAAAACATGGCCCGGAATGACAGGTGTGCCTTCACAATCGAGTCCGCGTGGTTTGTGATCCATGTAGGCTCCACATCCGGATCACAGATCTGACTCACGATCCACCGTAACAACTCTATCTTGAACCCAACATCCTTCCCAGTAACTGCTCTTCTTATTTTATTGATCCGACTATCATACTTAGCGGTTGACTGAGGTGCTCTATAGGTGAAATTGTACTTAGCGGATTGTCTCATCCGAGATGTTAACCTTCCTTCCCCTGACTGTCACCACTCGTAGCCTCGACTGCTTGATTGGCTTCTTGTTCTTTGGCAGCCGCCGACGGAGTGTAGCAAGGTATGCAACATAGAACTCACGGACCACCAAAGGGGTAGATTTACCTAGCTGCTGCGTAGTCCAACAGAGCCCGTGCTCGTCCAATCCCGCATCCAAGTCAGGTACTCTGTCTAACCCCACTGTGCTCAACCTGGACTCCACGTGAAATTGCCGGACTGGCTTGCCATGCCCTGTATCATCTAGCCCCTGGTCGTAGATCTCTTTCATGCCCGCAACACTTTGGGGTCGACCGGGGACTGAGACTGGGCCTCCTTCTACTCAAGCTAAGAAGTGCTCTCAGACTCCGATGTGGTGCCGGAATGTGTGGGAGTCATTTGAGGTGAGCTACTCCTTGAGTCATTTTTCTCCACTTTTTGTACCTCCTCTTCAGACACGGAGGCATTTGTAACTTCCATAGGCTCCCAATACGGGCTCGGGTTTGAGGAACATTGGCCAAAGGGATAATCTTGACCCTGTGGACTTCAACTGAACCCTCGGACCTCTCAGTCTCGAAAGACTCATCCACTAGTCTCCACCTAATTGTTTGGATAGCCCCCTTGTCTTTGGGCGGCATGATATCTGCAACACAACCAACAATCCATATGAGCATTAAGACAATTTACTTTTTTAACACACAATAAATAACAAAACTAAATAAAGGGAAAACAAGAACTGATTGATGCAACTGCAGATGTGCAGGTACGAGTGCAGTTATGACTCATGACCTACGTCGTATACTAGCCTCGTAGAACTAGTTCAGCCTTTAAAAATGCTTTCTGATCACATATATGAGACACAGTTACGACTCATAGGATTGCCTATGAGTCGTAGCCCTGGTCTCATACCTAGTTCCAGAAACATTTTCATAACTCAGCTAAATCTACGAGACCCTCACTACGAGTCATACTAGGTTCTATGAGTCGTATGTGGGTCTCATATGAGGAATGTTTGAAGGAATTACATGTGATTGATGCCTGTTACGAGAGACCACTATGACTCGTATAAGAAGAGTGCCTCGTAAGCACAAAACTACCTGCAATGCTTACTCATTTCTCACTCAAGGCACAAATTCATCACCAAATCTCAATACATTTAAGCAAAGGGGAGCAAAGCAAGACTAAACGACACATATTCAACTCCAAACTAACATTGGTAATTCAAAACGACCATTAATCCTAGGAGTCGAAATCAATTGTACAATTTGTCAAGCATACCAAACATAGAACACATTCCAAACCAACACTCATACAACATTCCAAAGGAGTGTAATCACCATTCACAATGATTCAATCACAACTCACATGCTCAAACACAAGCAATCACATCCATATGATCTAAATTTCAACTTTGATAACCATTCCAACCCTATGTGAGCAACAATAATGCGACACAAACCAAAAATTTATCAATTTCATACTCATAACCATCCATTCAAAACTCTTAAGAAGGCTCAATCCACAACTCAAATCATTTTCAAAGCCAACAAACCCTAGATTCCAAGCTTAGCTCAGCAAAGCAATGTATGGCTTATTCAAGGATGACCAAACTAAACCTATACTCATGTAGGGAACAAGCTTATCGATAATAATCGAAACAATGAAATCAAAAAGCTTACCAATTGAGTTGAAAAGTGAACTAAAGGAAGAAGAGATGATTTTTGCATCAAAAACCTAGAATTTGGTACCCTTGCCAGAATCTTCGCCGAAAAATGACGTGGGTAGCCAGGATTTTTGGTCAGAGATGAATTTACAGGATGGGAAATGGTTTTTCATCATCTTTAAGGTTAGAAATTGGATGAATTGGGGTCAAAGATTATTTTGACCCCCTTTTATAACAAACTGGGTCAGGTTTTAAAATGCCTCAAATCGGGGCTAAGAGACCCCAACTACGAGTCGTAGGTCGTACTACGGCTCGTAGGTCCTGGTCTTGTACCTGACCCAACACTTAGCAAAAATTCAACAATCGTATCAGAGCGCTACGAACCCCTCTTACGACTCGTAGGGGATCCTACGAATCATAAGGTTGGCTCGTAGTGTATGTGCCAACTTCAGATGCTCACTGATTTCTTCTATGAAGCATGAGTATGAGTCTAGTGCAGACTATGACTCGTAGGCCTGCTTGTAGGAGCTGCTCCAGGTCCAATTTTTCTAGATCTTCAATTCTTCTAATTCTTACCTGTACACCAAGTCTCAAAGCACAGAAATCCTAAAAAATATTGCAATTGTGTCATTATCTCTTAATTTACAACAAACAACTACTACTACTCTAAGTCTTAAACAAACAAATAATTAGCAAAATGCTTGGGTTGCCTTTCAAGAAGCGCCTTATTTAATGTTGTGGCTCAACTTTGTCATCTTCCTTCATCAACAATCATCTAGGGCCCACACCTCGCTCTTGAACTCATCCGGATGTTTCATGGATTAGCGAATATCGAACACAACCTCAACATTATTCACCCTAAATCGGAGTTGACCTGAATCCATATCCACTAGCGCCCTCCCAGTGGCCAGAAAAGGTCTCCCCAAAATAATGGGTACCTCAAAGTCAACCTCGCAGTCAAGGATCACGAAGTCTAATGGAAAAATGAATTTATCAACTTTACAAGCACATCTAGTAGGATTCCCTCAGGTTTTTTATTGGTTCGATCGGCCATGAGCAACCTCATTCTTGTGGAGGTAGGAGTGCCAAGACCAAGCCTTTTGAAGACAGTAAGAGGCATTAGATTGATGCCATCTCCCAACTTGCACAATGCTCTTGCGAAATCAATATCACCAATAGTACAAGGGATGGTGAATGCACCGGGATCTTCATGCATTTGCACTAGGCATTTGGTCATGGTCACACTATATTGTTGGAGCTCTTGTGAGAGCTCTTGGCTCAAAGTGCGTTTCTTTGTTACCAAATCCTTCATATATTTGGCCTATCTGGGAATTTTCTCCAAGGCTTCCAAGAGAGGGATGTTGATGGATAGTTGTTTTATCATCGACAAGAATTGCTTGAACTTTCCATCTTCTTCCTTTTTCTTGAGCCTTTGTGGGAAAGGAGGCGGTGGTTTTTGGGATTGATTTGGCTTTCTCTTGCTCTCCCACCTCTTGGTCCTCCACTCCCTTGCTCCTTAGAGTTTCTTCCTCACTCATTACTTTGCTATCAATGGCTCTTTCCTCAACTTCATCATCAATAATTGGCATAAGAGGATCCACGACGCTTTTGCCACTTTGAGTCATCATAGCCATGCAATGCCCTTCATTCTTAGGATTTTGAACCGTGTTGCTTGGTAAGGTGCCCTTCTGGTGTTGGTTCAACTGTGAAGATACCTGTCCGAATTGTTGTTCAAGTTGCTTGATTACCATGGAATGAGACTCTATTTTCTGATTTATGCTTAAAATATCAGTCTTTATCCCCTTCAAAGTCTCATCATGGTGATCTGCCCTCTTCAACAATTTATCGAACATTTCTTCAATCCTCGAACTACTTGATCCCGCATCATGGTTATATGGTGGCACGTAGGGACCATTCCTGTAGCATTCTCTTCTACCCCATTTTGTGTCTGGCACTTGCTCTCTTTCATAGTATCCACCCCTATTATCTCTGTATGCCCCTTCTCGATTGAAGTTTCGACCTTGATTCCCAAAACCTTGCCTCCAATAATCCGAGTTGGATCCTTGGGGGTTGTTTCGGAAACCCGTCGCTTGGTCGCTCACAAAGCATGCATCCTCATCAAAGAATTGATCATCATAAACCGAAGTCCTTGAGGGTTGATGGGTTACCGCTTGCACACTTGTTTAATTTTGTTTTAAAACCAAGTCCACGCTAGTACGGAGTTGAGCAAGTTGTTCTATAATCTCTTCATTCACCTTTGCTTGCCCATTATTTGTGGTAACTGCATAAGAGCTCTTTGTTTTACCCCTCTCACTTTGGCGCCATGCTCGGTTGGTCTTCACCACTTGTTCATTATTTCAGGCGACAAGTTCAAGCGGTTGATGAAGAAAAACACCTCCTATGATCATGTTGGCACATGCTTTGCTATTATCATCAAGCGCACTATAAAAGATCTCGACTAAAACATCATCAACAATCTTATGATCGGGGACCATTCTCAAGCATTTGGTGAATCTCTCCCATGTAGTGCTAAGAGAGTCTCCAGGCAATTGCTCAAAGTTGTTAATTTGGTCCTTAAGCTTTAGTTTCTTCGACCTCGGGAAATATCTTACGAGGAACACGCTCTGTAGCTCAGCCCAACTCGTGGTGGTACCCGGAGGAAGCTCAAACAACCATATAGCTGCATTGCCAGTCAATGACAATGGAAACACCCTCAATCCAACAACATCAATAGAAATATTCTGTTTCCCATGACACTTTTACACACAAAGACAACATTTGGAGATGACGATAGGGATACTTTGACGGTAGCCCTGTGAATAGACTGTGGTTTTAGAGCATTTGGAGCAATCCACTTGAGACTGTGAACTTAGCATCTGCTGGTAGAGGGGGCAGTACTATAGAGCCAGTCATATCCATCGCCATAGGGTTCAGTCGGTATTGGTTCCAACGATAAGCGTTTCCATTGAAGTCCCTAAGCTGTGGTTTGTTATCCTTTTGTAGATTCTCCTCTCTTCTTATATCCTCGTCATTCAGATTTATCTCCTCCTTAACCGCAACATCTTTGTTCACTTGGGCCATTCTTCTAAAAAGTCTATGGATCTCTAAATTTATCGCTAAAGGTTTACCTTGACTCCTTGTGCTGGGCGTACAACCTGCCACACGCTGCAAGTAAATTCAAACGACAAAAACAAAAGACAAAAGTAAAATACACAAGATTCTAGAAATCAACACTAGAATTCACTAATCGTGAACTCAAGTCAAAACCTAGCCGTATTCCCCGGCAACGGTGCCATAATTTTTGATTGATGGTCACGCTCCAATAAGAAAGTGGTCGCTATGAGTAATTAACTTAACCGAGTTTAGGGGTGAACCCACAGAGAATATAGGCTTGACTACAAGAATTCACCACAAATTATTTCTAGTGTCTATAACTACAATGTCTAATTAGGGCGGGGGGAGAGGGGGGTTCATGTGATTCAAAAACAAAGATAAAAAAACACTAACTAAAAATGCAAGAAAACACTCAAAGTTGGGGACGACTTGGGAATTGTGCTCCCTATGGCTTGTTGACTCAAATACCCTAGATAACATAACTATAGTTGGTGAATTGCATGCAGGACGGTAATTTAGATTCTTCCAACCTTCTTGTGAAGGTGAAGGTCGAATTTCACCATGGCGCTTGGTCTGCTACCATGGTGTGCCAACTATCCGTTTCCTATTGTCCAAGTCAACCTCCCCTTGGTCAGGTTTGGTCAATTATGTGAGAAATAGAGAAAAGAGTGAGAAAATTAAATTGAGAGAAATTTTTGTTATGTCTATTACATAAGTACAAGATCCTATTTATAGGAAACTTTCCTACACTATGTACTACAAGTGAGTACAATGTAGTACAAGCGTACTACAACACTTTTCTAACACTATTCTAACACTCCCCTTCAAGCTGGAGTATATATATCATATACACCAAGCTTGTTACAAATATATTCTATCTAAGGACCCTTTAATGATTTGGTAAAAACATCTGCAAGCTGATCTTTGGAGTTAACAAATTCTGTTATGATAACAGCTTTAACCAACTTTTCTCTAATGAAAGGATAGTCAATCTCAATATATTTAGTCCTCTCATGGAATATTGGGTTGGAAGCAATACGTAAGGCAGCCTGGTCATCATATACAAGCTTCATAGGTGACACCTCATAGAACTTGAGTTCCTGCAAAAGTTGCTTGAGCCATATGAGTTCACAAGTTGCCTTGGCCATGGGTCGATACTCTGCTTCTGCACTAGACCGAGCCACCACATTTTGTTTCTTACTCTTACAAGAGATCATATTTCCTCCAATAAGAACACAATATCCAGAAGTAGACCTGCGATCAGAGGGAGATCCTGCCCAGTCTGCATCTGCATAACAATGAATATCCATGTGTCCCTTATCCTCATATAACAATCCTTTACCTCGAACTTTTTTGATATATCTTAAGATTTGGACAATAGCATCCTAGTGAGAATCACACGGAGAATTGAGAAACTAACTTACTACACTAACAGCAAAGGCAATATTTGGACGAGTTATTGTGAGATAGTTCAACTTTCCTACTAGTCTTCAATACCTTTTAGGATCTGGAAGGAGCTCCCCCTGTCCTGATAGGAGTTTGACGTTTGGATCCATTGGGTTGTCAATAGGTTTACAGTCTATCATGCTAGTTTTTTCTAAGATATCCAGGGCATATTTTCGTTGAGGAATTGAAATTCCGGTTCTTGATTGTGCAACTTGGATTCCCAAGAAATATATGAGCTTTCCCATGTCTTTAGTCTGAAAGAACTTGAAGAGATGTTCCTTCAATTTCTGAATGCCAATCTGATCACTCCCAGTGATAACAATGTCATCCACATAAACAACCAAATAGATGCATTGTGAATGGAGGTGTCGATAGAAAACAAAATGAATGGCTTCACTATGGATGAGTCCAAAGGGTTGGACCACAGTACTAAATCTGCCAAACCACGCACGTGGGGATTGTTTCTGTCCATAAAGAGATTTCTTCAGTTTACAGATGACACCAGACTCCCCTTGAGCAACAAAACCTGGTGGTTTCTCTATATAAACTTCCTCTTGTAGATCACCATGAAGGAAGACATTTTTAATATCTAGCTGATGAAGGGCCAATGACGTATGGAAGCCATTGAGAGAAAGAGTTGAATAGATGCCATCTTAGCCACCGGAGAGAATTTATCACCATATTCCAATCCATATTTCTGGGTATAGCCTTTGGTAACCAAACGGGCTTTTAATCGATTGATCTTGCCATCAGGACCCACTTTAGGTGTGAATATCCAACGACAACCAACAGTGGTCTTTCCTAGTGGAAGAGCTACCAAATCCTATGTTCCATTGGAATGTAATGCCTCCATCTCATCAAGTATGGCCTGGTGCCAACCATGATGGGACATGGCTTCATGGACTATTTAAGGTACAGAAACAGAGGAAAGACTCGAAACAAAAGCACTGTATGCAGAGGATAAATGATCATAACATAAAAAATTATAAACAAGATAAGGACGAGTAGAGCGTGTACCTTTTCGAGTGGCAATGGGGAAATCGTCTAGTGCAGGATCGGAGGCAGGACGAACCACTGGCAATGAAGGTGAGTCAGCGGAGCCTGGTTCGGGAGAGGGGTCAGAGCCGGTAGTAGGCTGAAGAGTTTGTGGATGAGTAAGGGATGGATCCAAAGATTGATTAGATGATTCTACAAAGGTTGAGGATTTAGATAGATGTGGAGTAGGCAATGGCTGAGAAGAAAAACGTATAGGCAAGTCTTTGTCTAAGATTTGAGAATTATACTGATCAACCGAATAGAAAGGCTGCTGCTCAAAGAAAGTGACATCAGCATACATAAAGTAACAGTTTAACTTAGGAGAGAAGCACCTATAACCTTTTTGCAACCTAGAGTACCCTAGAAAAATAAACTTCAAAGATTTTGCAGCAAGTTTATTTTGTCTAGGAGAAAAAGAATGTACAAGACAAACACATCCAAAAACACGAAGAGGAACAGAATACAAAGGCTGTCCTATGTTCAAAATGGAGTATAGTATTTGCTTTTGCAAGATAGAGAAAGGCATGTGATTAATGAGATAACATGCAGTAAGTACAACATCTCCCCAAAATTTGGTCGGAAGATTAGCATGCAAGAGCAAAGTCCATGCAGTTTCAATGACATGTCTATTTTTACGCTCAGCGACACCATTTTGTTGAGGTGTGTATGGGAAAGATGATTGATGGAGGATGCCATAAGCAGACATATATGTAGAAAATTGGGAAGAAAAATACCCAGTTGCATTATCACTGCTCAAGGTACGAATAGAATATTCAAATTGTGTTTTTATCTCATTGACAAAGATTGAAAGATAGAGAACAATTCAGAATGACTCTTCATGAGATACAACTAAGTACAACAAGAGAAATCATCAATAAAGGTGACAAAATAGGAAAATCCTAAAGTAAAACTGATCTGGCTAGGTCCCCACACATCAACATGCACAAGGAAAAAAGGAGTCTCAGCCCTATTATTATCACGAAGAGAAAAAGAACTATGAGTATGTTTACCACGTTGACATGACTCACAATTAAGATTGGACAAGGATGACAAACTAGGGACTAACTGTTTTAGTTTAGATAGGCTAGGATGACCAAGACGTGAGTGGAGAATGTCTGGAGAGGTACTGTTGGCACAAGATACTGGCGAACTAGGCACAGAAAGATGGTAGTGGCCTGTGACTCACGTCCGATGCCAATCGT
The DNA here is from genome assembly GCA_026153255.1 of Solanum medicagineum. Taxonomy (NCBI): domain Eukaryota; kingdom Viridiplantae; phylum Streptophyta; class Magnoliopsida; order Solanales; family Solanaceae; genus Solanum; species Solanum medicagineum. Next base: position 888,301 of record JAPFFP010000009.1, on the reverse strand, counting down.
CCGTCCCGTACCCAGATCCTGTACATAAACAGAAGAAGGAGTAAAATTTACTGAACACTGTAGTTCTCTAGTAAGTTGACTGACAGAAAGCAAATTGAATGGGCTACTAGGAACATAAAGAACTGAATTTAAAGAAAGAGAGGGGATAGGTAAGGCCTTCCCTATCCCTTGAATTGGCCTTTTGGTTCCATCAGCAATGGTAATGGCTGGTAAATGATTAGAAAAGGTAAGGGTAGAGAAAAGATTTTTATTACCACATATGTGATCGGTGGCGCCAGAATCCATAATCCAAGGCCCAAGAGAAGGATGTTGAGCAATACAAGCCATGGGGTTACCAATAGATTGTTGAGAATTCTGAAAAGCCTTGAACTTCAGAAATGCCTCATAATCAGTGTTGGGTACAGAATCACTTTGTATGGCATTGGCTGTTCGAGATGAGGTGGTTGCTGGAGGTGCAGCGGGTTGACCATGCTTTTGCCAACATTTATCTTCCTTATGACCCTTCCTCTTACAAAAGGTGCATTATTTGCGAGGACGATTAGCAGGACATCCCTGACCCCCTAAATTCTGAGACACAAGAGCTGATGAGTTGGATAAAGGAGCAAAAGTAGATGAGGGACCACCTGTCATATTGTGTAGCCTTTTAAAGGCATCTTTCATTGTAGGATCGGTGGAACTGGTCAAAATATGATGTCTCACTGCTTCAAACTCAGGCTTTAGTCCAGATAAGGCAAGAACCATGAACAACTTTTTCCTTTGATTTTTCTGATCAACCGTAGTTTCGATGATTGGAAGAAGAGCATCAAATTCTTGCATAAGAGCTCGCACATGTCCCAAGTAGGACTCCATAGAACCTTCTTGTTGGAGATTTTTGATGCTAGAAGCTACTGTACAAAGATGCTGAATGTTATTAGTATAACATTCAGATGCTTCTTTCCAGACTACATATCATATTTCGAATGGATGAAACATTTGTAAAACAGACGGATCAATGGAGTTCCATAATATATTACATAATTGGGCATCGATCTGTCCCCATTTGGCCTTGTCTACTGCTGCAATGTTTTCCACCTTTGTGATAAGATGATCATATTTCCCTTGTCCTTTAAACCACATTTTGATAGAGGCTGCCCATGGAAGATAATTGGCAGATCCATTCAATTTGATAGTGGTGATAACAGGGGTCCCTATGTTAGATAGGGTGAATGGTTGGGATGATGATGAAGCACCAGGAGTAGTGGAAACATCGGCTATAGAAGACATATTGAAGGTTTCAAGTAAGAATTAGATACAAATTGGATTTCTTATTGAGGAAACAAATACCAGGAATGAGAACTGTGTATCAAATAGATCAGTTCTGGAATTTCTGACGACGGCAGCGACGCATGACAGCGGTAGTGATGTTGGAACTAGGTGGGCAGGTCAGTCTCAAGGAGAGCAATCCAATGATGCCGGAAGTGGTGAACACCGTGATGGGGTTAGTTCTGACAAATGATAACCTGTTGGTGGTCAACCGGTGGCGGTAGTGGAGGAGATCTGACCAGAAAAAGGAAGAAAATGGTTTTTGATACTGCTGGACAATGATACTCAGCAGTAACTTATAATTTTCTCACTAGAAGCTCCGATACCATGTGAGAAATAGAGAAAAGAGAGAAAATTAAATTGAGAGAAATTTTTGTTGTGTCAATCACATAATACAAGATCCTATATATAGGAAATAACCTACACTATGTAGTACAAGTGAGTACAATGTAGTACAAGTGAGTATAATGTAGTACAAGCGTACTACAACACTATTGTAACACTATCCTAACAGATTAGATGGGAACACATCAACGGAATCCTGTCATCTACTTCCCTTTTCCTACTCATCACTACCTTGGTCGGGATTGTGATAGTAGGAAGGGTTTGGTGTTGGCCACCACTAAACAACATTAATAACGAAGGAAAATAGACAATACATGCAAAACCCCAATCGTAGAAATGGACAAAACCTAGGTCATTTTAAGTCAACTACCCATGGTTCCCACAACCCCAAGTTGTGGGTGCTTAGCTACTCATGGCTAAGATAAAACATACAAAAATGCAACTAATAGGCATAGTTGAGAGTTTTACCAACTCCCAAAGAAAGTGAAGACACCCAAATTGTAAATTCACAAGCTTGATAAATTCCAAAGTGTGTAGCACAAGATTTGCAATCCCCAAAAATGGGTTTTCAAAGGGAAAATAATAATCTAAGTTGAAACCCTAAAATATTCTTGGGAGAATAATTTAGAGCTTAAAGACAAAGGCTAATATTTACAAATGTCCACTCTTATCTCTCTCTTGTCCCCCTCCAAAAAAAATCTAACTTAAACTATTTATAGTATATATAAAACAACCCTAAAAATTATGTAGAAAAGACAGTTGGCATCTGATAAATTTTGCAGTTATGATTCATAGGATGGTCTATAAGTCGTAGTCGGGGTCTCGTATCAGGGTATTGGCATCTTGGACTGAACTGGTACGACCCATAGGTACGAGTCGTTACTTGAGCTACGACTCGTAGTTGTCTTGTAGTCTTGGTTTTAAGTTTTTGGTCCAAAATTTTGGTTCTCTGATTCTTGCTACGAGTCCACCTGTACGAATCATAGTGCATCTTATGACTCATAGGTTGGGCTCGTAGGAGTGTCCCTTACTTGGAAGATTTCTGAACTTTGGTCTCTGATTCCTGTTACAACACCACCCTACGACTCGTAGTAACTACGACTCGTAGGTGAGCTCGTATGACCTATAATTTAGCAAAATTTGCAACTTTTCTTCAAAATCATGCCAACCTAACTTTGTGCAAGATTAACAAAAAAACATACATCAAAACGCTTAAAAGTCACTTTAAGAACTCACAAGATCCCTTGTTTTAGACACCAAATGTGCTGTAATTCGACAGCACATTAACACCCTCCACTTAGAATTGTTACTTATCCTCAAGCGACGACTCAATCTATGTAGACAATGTGAAATACATAGCAACTATATCAATGACATATACAACAACTAATTTGGTTCAGGTAACCAATTACTACTTTAAAAAAAACAGAGTTGCAAAGTTTATTGAGTAACTGAGGCTTATGAATCCACTAACCCAGATGGAGCATATTCTTGAACAATTCCTAACTAAGGTGAATGAGAAAGATGACATCATCAGGAAGATAAAGTGTCACGCCTGAAGTCTCGTTAAAGCGGACTGGCACCCGTTGCCGATAAGGCTCGGGAGAACCAACCTGTATCCATGCTCTTTCCATACATATTATAAGGAGTTTCTACATTCAACATGCTTTCAAGAAAGTAAACAGTAATAACAAGCCAAAAGGAAATGCATATGACTAGGCCGTTGGGGCCATATTGTCTAAAGTACGAGACACGACCACACTTTAATTTACATAGTCTACAAAGGCTCTAGATAAGGAAAAGTATCTGATAAGGGATGGGCTAGGCCCCGCCTCGACTAACTATATAGTACAAAAATATAAGCTCTAGACACACAAAGCTCCAAAGCAATCTAGAGCTTGATAACAACAACTAGATATCCTGTACTCCTACTGGGAAGATCTACTAACACCTATACCTGCAGCAAGAAATGCACTTCCCCTATAAGGGATGTCAGTACGAGATAATGTACTGAATATGTAAGGATACTGTATATGAAGTAACAACGTAAATGAAACTATGCACTGGTGTAGGATAAGAGACCACCTTTGGTTATACTGTGGAATCATGTATTTTATGTTCTTTTTATTACTTTAGCTTTACTGTATAATCTATGCACATCATGAGGTACAAATTACCAGTTGATCAGTGGTAAATCTATATCGGGATCAGCCTTGACAAGGCTTTTCATTTCAGCCCTTGGGCTACCCCCCGTGATAGGATCTACCCTGGCTAGGTAATTCTTCCAACCCTCGGGTTACCACCCATCAATAAGCAATATACTTTACCTTTTAACTACTTTTGAGATGATTCTTTTGGTGGTCATAATATTGGAGCTGTAGGACTTTAGATATAGCATGTGATATGTAGATAATCATAAAATACAATATGACAATGAAAAGAGTATGTTGCAGAAATAATGAAATATGTATGAGATGAAACAACTCGTGAACTTTATTTAGCAATAAGAACCCATGTAACTTGGTATCCACGTATGTATGGAGATTAAGGTGACTATGTATGGGAGCATATGAACATGTGAAAGAGTGAAGACATGGTTAATAGTTGTGTCGGAGTTGGTAACTGCCTTTATGTGCCAAGGAGGGATCTATGTTTCATGCCAAATAATATGAGATCAAGTAGCCTTACATACCTCGCCGCTGTACGACTTTGCTATTACCTCAAGATAACCTTCCCTTCCTCCAAATATTTATCTACAATATAGCAGGTGATAAAACTAGTATTAGCAGCCAATAGATACATCTTGGCAGCCCAATCTCATAAAAAAAACAACACACGGGCAGCAAACGTGTAATTATCAACCCACATGTATTCTTTCAATCTTTTCGCCTCTAATCATACTTTCTAGTACACATTCTTATATACATATCATGTGCAGCCTGGTTTAGTACCAAATATCTCACAAAAACTCACAAAGCACAACACATAACAATTATACACAACACACAAGTATGCGGCATAACATTATGCTGTCTCGCTACACTTCAAAGTCAACAATCCCAAATTTGCTTTAACTTCAACCAAACTGTATATAATATACTTACACATAAAACTGGCTTTAAAACAATCCAAAAATAGTCTCAAAGTAGATGGAGGTCACAGAACAATAATTCCCAACTACCAGCCCACAAATCGTACTAAGAACACAATTACGATATCATACAAGAACTCACTTTTGCGGACTGTAAAAATAGTTCAGAAGCCTTTATACATCATTATAGAACCAAGGCTCATTAAGAACAGTAGCCTCCCTTCATTATCAATCCAACCAAAAAGAGAAAAGCTTCCAAATAAACAAGAAAAATGTACAACAACCTTTGGAACACATGCTGTCCAACAATTTCAGCAAAGGTATAATTAGCTTAGCCTCTTGTTTTTCATGAGAAAACAATACTAAACACATAAGTATTCATACTTACCTTTACCCTCATGGTTTAGGGCTTCTCCAAGGTTCCTAAAGGTCTCCTTGTGGCTGCTTTGCAAGGTTAAGAAGGTGTAGAGAGAAAGCTTTGGAAAGCTGATTTTTTGTCTAAGTTAAATGACTTGAAGGAGCTTCTTATAAGCCCTTTTAAACGATTTCTTTGGCCGACTTTCTTTTACATTTTAGTCCTTATTTTATCAAGTGAGTAATGTATGATTTTTCCCCTTTCACTTGGGCCTTAAGGGGCTCCAAATTGATGGGCATTTACTGCCCATTTTCCTCTCTTTCTCTTAGTTAGTTTGGGCCTAAATTAGTAAAGAAATTGTGATGTCTTTGGGCTCTTTTTATATCCTTCTTGGGCTGAAAATATACTCCATTTATGATGCTAAAACATGGGCTAAAGTTACACCCTTAACACATACTTTACTTATAATCGGACTTGGACAGATTCGACGTTGGGCCTCGTCTCCATCTAGTTAGCTAATTTAAGTTAAGCAAGTAGGTAACTCATCTGCTAGCTTCCTAAGTCACACAAGCACCTCAATTATCTTAGTTTGTTTAAGACTGCAATCTCCTCAATTTGACTTAAAACTTGTATACATTCGACCCTCTTAGGCGTTAGACGCACATATCGCCCTCTAATATGAGATTCAAGAACTTAAAAAAATAGGCACTAATTTAACAAAGCCATAACATGTTTTATGTGCATAGGACTGGTACATGTAAGGTGTGGGGTGTTACATAACATTTGACGTCCTCAAATGTAATTACAAAGTGGAACAACAAACTATATCAATGCAAAGTCTCGGTGATAGGATTGAACAACTCGCTGAGCAGGTAGATGCAGTGCAAGATGAGCAAAGGAAAAGTAGAAGAAGTAGTGATGGAGCCCATGAGGAAGTCTAAGTACTCATGAATGAATGAGTTGAGCCACGACATTAAATAAGGCGCTTCTTAGGAGGCAACCCAAGCATCTTTTGTGTGTTGATTCTATTTTTAGACATTTTATCGTATTTTAATTGTTGATTGTTAAGTTAATATGTGTTTGAGAATTGTTGAGGCTTTGACCCAATTGCATAAATTGGCATTTCGGTGTATTTAAGTGATAGGGTGTAGGAACAAACCAAGAGCTGAAGAATTGATAAATCATGCTTTGAGTAAGCTTCTAAGAGCAAGCTTACGAGTCGTAGTGAAGGTTATGACTCGTAGTTATGCCTCGTAGAGGGAAGCAATAAGTACCAAGAAGCTGACACACACACTACGAGCCAACCTTATGATCCGTAGGATCCCTTACGAGTCGTAAGTAGGGTTCGTACTGCTTAGGTATGAAATCAAAATTTTTTCAAGTGTTGGGTCTACTACGAGCCTGTGACCTATGAGTCGTAAGACGTCATATGACTTGTAGTTGGGGTCTCATAATACTAATCTACAGAATTTTAAAAGACAAACTGTTTAGAATTTTAAGAGATTTGCGTCTCATGGCCCTTCATGCCCCTTCATGAAGCATTCCTTTTCAGTTTATAACTCCCCCCTTCACTCCTTTTTACTATTTCATCCACCTTTATATTTTCACCCACTAAAATTCCCCTGAGATTGAAGGGTGCACCAAGAACTGTGCTGATTTTTCTTCTTCTTTTTATTCATTCATTCATCTGTTAAGTTTTCGTGGTTAAATTGGTTCATTTTTGAATAAGCTCTTGTTTCATGGATGAATGGATGAATGTTTTAGGAGCATAGTCATGTGAAAGTTATTATGATAGTAAGAAGAATGTGATGCGAAAATGCTTGCTTCCTTGTAAAAAGTCAAGTCTTGTTCTTGCTTAGTGATTAAGGAAACTGAGATGATGATCTTGTGTTTTGTTGTGTACTTTATTAGTCGTTATCTTATGAAGAGCATGAGGTACTGAAATTTTGGGTTAAAGGGTGTTATCATATTACTTTAGAAATAGATTAGGAGGCTAATACCTCTGAAAGAATTTAGAACTGTTAAGGGTTGATTTTTGCTTTGTTTTGTTCTGACTGGTGATGAAGAATGTGTAGATTTGTTACGGTGTTGTCTATGCCTTTGTGTTGCAAACTACTGTGCTTATTTGAGTGATTGTTGGTCTTAATGGAAAAGTTGAAGGCATCTGAGATGCTTTCTATTTTCAGCTACAAAGACTCACCACGAGTCGTAGTCTTCACTACGAGTCATAGTGACTCCTTGTAGAAGGCAACATTCATCTAGGATGCCTTCTCATTTTCCATGCGAGGAACACCTATGACTCGTAGCACCTGTTACGAGGTGTAATGATGACCTCGTGGCCCTGATCTGAATTCTCGAACTGAATCCAGAAGGAGCAATGAGCCGAGAATACGACTAGTAGGCTCGCTTTACGAGTTGTATATATGCTTCATAGCTTATTACAGAATGCTCTTTATTTTATGTGTTGGTTCTACGATGATGAAGTATGACTTGTAGGCCATCCTACGAGTCATATCTATACCTCATACCTGCAGTTTTGCACCTGGTTCAAGTTGTTTTTACTTTAGTAATTGTAATATTCTTATGTAGTTACTTCATTTGTTACGTGTCAGTTGGAATACAACATCTTGGCACTCATGCTTTAACATGCTTGCAGAGAAAATGTCTTCAAGAGGAAGACTGGTGCTGCTTCTGTTTTAGGTCATCGCCTAAGAGATGAGTCCTCCGAGGAGGAGAAATCAATGGAGGAGATGTATATGCACCCAACTCAGTGGCGAACTTGCCTGTGGCATAAGTACAATCAACCAGAATACTTATGGAAGTGGACAACCCCTCCCAGTCTTATGAGGAGGGTAAAGAAACTGAGTCAGATGAAGATGACTCCACTTCTAATGCGGGTTCTTTTGAGGTGTCTCTGGCTCATTCAGAAGAGATTGTTCCTCCTCAGCCTGAGGATTCAGCATACACTGTCACCTCCACCGATCCGCAAAACATAAGATAGTGTGTTCCTAGAATGAAAGAGATCTATGATATGGGACTGGAACTTAAAGGTCAAGGTAGGCCAGTGCGAAAATTTCACGAGGAGGCAAGATTGAAAGACTCAGGGATGAAAGGCGTGCCAGATTTAGAAACTGACATTGACTGCCATGGATTAGGTTGGTTATCACAAGTGTTGAGGAAGTACGCTCCATACTTGGTTCGGGAATTCTATGCTTCGTATTATGCTACTGTACGTACCAACCTTCCGAGGCTCATGAAGCCTATCGATGCACCATGGTTGAGCGATGTCATGGTCAGGGGTGAGACAGTCGACATCTCAGTTGAGACCATTCGAAGGGTACAATTCGAGCCAAATTACAAAGCCCCACATTCTATTGCAGAATATGACTATAGGATGGCAGACATGAGGAAAGCAGTTAATCAAAATGATACTGGGCTGGAAACGGAGTTATTGAGGTGGATAGCAGGCCAAATTTGCGAGGAAGGTGTTGAGCCGATATGGGTTATAGATCATGGCAATCATATTCTGAAGGCCCATCTCTCATTTAGGGCAAAGTTTTGGTGGTCTATTATCTGGATGCGCATTAGGCCCATATTCACAGATAATGTGATCATATTAGCGAGGGCCGTGTTGTTGGCGAGCATCTTGGCAGGGTATGAATTTGATTGGGCCCAAGTGTTGTCAGAACAGATCCACGAGTCGGCAGTTCGCACTCATTAAGCCTTGCCATTCCCCATTCTGATTCATAGATTGTGCAAGGAAGCGGGTGTGATGGTGCCTCTGCACTTAGACTTTCATCTAGAGGCTTTGCGCACAATGGACCCTAGCCTAATCAAGGCGGATGAAAACCCAATCTCCCTACAAAGAGCTATCCCACCTCCTATGCCACAGCCATTCCCGGTAGCGCCCCAGATGCTAGGTTCACCTCCAGCTAATACCGGCACTACTCCGGCCACTACAGAGCTCATACCTGCAGCTAAGACCGAGTCGACACCTTCATCCAGCACTCCAGCACCAGTAACTCCTTCTTTACAGGTTGAACCTCTTTTCTCTACTGTTGCATTTTAGGGTTTATTGCGCAGGGTTTCTGTACCAGAGGAGACGCTTCGTGAGTTGTCAGCACGGGTCCAGTCGTTGATTGATCATACTGTTTGGGACTCCGAGGAAAGGATGAATGCATTTGCCCAAGAGTTAGTTGATGATACAGTAAGAGTGGTTGATGCTCGGGTCAATGCATTCGAGGCTAGAGTCCAGAAGAGGCTCGGGGGTGCTAGGCCTGCCGACACGAGTACGGTGACTGATGAGTTGACCAGGTTCAAGGACGATTTATTGTAGCTGTTGGAAACACTTATTTCATCCCCAGAGGTAGCATCGAGAGGTGACAAGGCCTTTGATTGGCTGGTCGACCATCCGGGCACCTGAGGGAAGAGACCCCTGGAGCATGCTGACCAAGAACTGACCCCGAAGAAGTCAAGATAGGAGGAGGAGCCCATAGCTGAGGAGGTGGTGCATGAGTCACTTTTATTAGCGGTTACGCAAAGAGAGAGAGCGCACAACAAACCCCGCCTGGAGAGGGTACTTTCGGCACTACAGAGGAGGAAAGACAGCCCCAGGACCCCATTGATCAGACCGAGACTGGTGCATGAGCACCAAGATGTTTTACTTCTGTTGATCCCAGTTTTATCTCGACATTTTGGATACTTTGTTCTCTTTTTAGACAATCTTGTTTTTATGTGGTTTTTGGTTGTGTTTTAATTATGTTTATGTTGGATGTTATTTTTACTTTTACTTTGGATGTTTATTTTTGGTTTTTAATGAATTTATTTATATATATCTATGTTATAATGTGTTGTTCTTGTTTTGTCCTCAATTTGAGGACAAAGTATCATCTGTTGGTGGGGTGGTGGAAGTTCTGGATTAAGGTGAAGTCTGAGTAGCCTGAAGTCCATAACTTCCCCTTTTGATCCCAAGCTTTTCTTGCCATGTTTCTTTTTCCTTGTGGATGTTTATTTTTCTGTTGAACCGGTATGTTTTAGGATATGTAGATATATTGTGAATACATAGTAATGTTGCTTATTGAAACATATATAGTTTCCAATGTTCTCTAAATGTTGATAAATATTTGGCACCCTCAATTTTTTTTTTGGATTGTGGTAATTGATGCACTTGTACATTTTGAGTATTTGACAATGTTTCTCTTGATATCGTGAGTATAAGCTGAGGCTTGATGCATATCTTGTGAGCCTATACTTAATTGTGTGTGCAATGCCATGTGTGTTGTGAGCTTATTTGGATGCATTCATGTATCATGTAATGACTCAGAACTTGCCCTCGTACTCTAAGCTTGGTGCAGTGACTTAGTTGTTTTTGAGGTGATCTTAGGCCTTTATTCCGATAGGAAGCCCACTTTTGCCTAAAGTGCCTACCAAATGAACTAGTGAATTCCTTGTTTCGGATGTTTGAGCTTCTCATGCACTCATTCTTTCTTGATACCCTTCTAACTTAACCTTATTTGATGAAATACCCTGATATTGGCCCTGATCTATCCTTGAAATGTGAACCTTGATTTAGGCTTATAGCCTAAGTTGAGGGTGGCTACATTGGTGGCCCTAGTTTGAGACATAGATATTGTGTACTTCACCTTAGGTTAAAAGCCTAAGTTGCGGGTGACCCTTATTGTGGTAAACTAACAAAAATGAGGTGGTTAGTTGGGGTAAAAAGAAAGAAAATAATTAACCATGAGCCGGGTGAAGAAACAGAAAAGAAAAAGTGCCTTGATTTGAAATGATGTGCAAAAATGAGTTTGAAATTGAGGCATAACTGTAAAAATTAAAAGAATAGCCCAGGAAAAGCTTGAAATGGTGGAATAATAGAGGAATTAGTGAAATTGGATGGGTTGTGAAGGTAAAAGTGTTGGTAAGCATGGTTCAAGAATAGCTTTTAGTCACTAAATGCCTAAAATGCCATACCAAAGCACCATGAACCTATGATACAAGCTCTTAAATCCTAAAGTGATCCAAATCCACTTTGTCACCAAGCCGAAAGATGAGTATAAGGGAAAGCCTATGGTGTTAGTCATTGTATGATCCAAAATACAACATATTTGATGCCTAAAACAAGGGATTTTGTGAGTTCTTGAACTGACTTTTTATAGTTTTTATGTGTTTTTGTGTTGATATTGCAGAAAAGTTAGGTTGACATGATTTTGAAGAAAAATTATAGGTTTTGCTAAAGTATAGGCCATATGGGCCCACCTACGAGTCGTAGTTCACACTACGAGACGTAGGGTGGTGTCGTAATAGGAATCAGAGACCAAAAGTTCAGAAATCTACCAAGTGAGGGTCACTCCTACGAGCCCAGCCTATGAGTCATAAGACACACTATGATTCATACAGGTGGACTTGTAGCAAGAATCAGAGAACCAAAATGTTGGACTAAAAATTGAAGACCAAGACTACGAGACAAACATACGAGTTGTAGCTTAAGCAATGAATCATACCTATGGGTCATACCAGTTCAGTCCAAAATGCCAAGATCCTAATATAAGACCCCGACTACGACCCGTAGACCATCCTACAAGTCGTAACTATGAAATTTATCAGATGCCAACTGTCTTTTCTGCATAATTTTTAGTGTTGTTTTGTACATACTATAAATAGTTTAAGTTAGGTTTTTTTTAGAGGAGGACGAGAGAGAACAAGAGTGGACACTTGTAAATATTTTCCTTTGTTTTGAGCTCTAAAATATTCTCGCAAGTATATTTTAGGGTATATTTTAGGGTTTCAACTTAGATTATTATTTTCCCTTTGAAAACCCATTTTTGGGGATTGCAAATCTTGTGCTACA
>JAPFFP010000009.1:847350-876261 GCA_026153255.1 Solanum medicagineum | reverse complement strand
GCGAGACCGTGTTTTATGTGTGTATGAAAGTTATTAGGCGGCAGGACCGCAGCGGAGGCCTTGTAGGCCCGCTCTTTCGTTTGACTATGATTATAAGTTATATCTATATGTTGTCTGGTCGCTGCTGGCTTTTCCTTGCAGGTGGGTTCAGTCAGTAAAACAGAGGAAACTCTGCCGAAATTTCGGCAGAATTTGGTAAACAGTTTAAGGGTCCTTGTAGTTTAAGTTTAGCACAAGTGCCTAATCGGCATGAGTCACGGCCCCGGGGCGGGGTCGTGACAATGGGTTCACGGCTCGCACCAAGGCATATAGACTGTATGCTTGTTCCGTCCCACTTTACTTAGAAAAAAACTCTTCATGATAAAATTTTGAAATGGTGATCCAACACTTAGAAAACTTTCACTCCTACACCCATACAGAAGACCTCACGAATCGTGAAGGACTATACGGTCCATGAGAGGGTCCATAAGTAAAATCCATACTTAGAACATCATTTTGGGGAGGAATTTCATGACACCCCACCCACACGGTCCATGAGAAGCCACACGACCTGTATGGGTGCTTGTGTGACTTGCCTTAGCAAAATGGAGGGAACACAGTATAGGAGGACTTTACAAAAATGAGCATAACTTCTTGATATGAATTCGGAATTAGGAGAAACCAGATGCATTGGAAAGCTATTTCAAAGAGCTTCAATTTGGTAGGTCATAGACCTGCAGTTCTTTTTGTGATAAGAGATATGACCATTTAAATTTGACTCTTCTGTTGGTTCTTAAGAAAATCTTAGCCAGTAGAATTTCTTTGAACTTGGCTTGATGTAGGAGGCCCATGTCGACCCTTAACCACATAAATAAGCTTCGATTGAAGGCTTATAAGTGAATTTAGCTAGAGATTGAAGGTTCCATTCCAAACTCACAACTTTCAGGGTATTACACAACTTTAATTCTTTAAAAAGTCATGTGACATTTTCTAATTGGTCATATGTAATCATAATAATTGAAACCATCCAAAAATTTAAAAATTGCTTATTTTGTTTTTTATTATGTTATTTATTTATTATACTTTTTCTGTAAATTATCTCATTGGTGAATTCAAAGTATGTAACTTTATTTTATTTTTTGAAATTATATTTACCTCTCGATTTTTTATCTTACTTCTAGCCTAGAGTTTAAATTAAGTGCATAGTTAATTTTTGTGGTTATCTAAATGGATTAGAGATCTTTTAAGTAAGTGGTATATAGGGATTTTAAATACAAAGACATGACTGGGTGGGTTTAAATTATTATGATTGCATATGACCAATTAGAACATGTCATGTGGCTTTTTAAAGAACTAGTTTTAGTCAACGTTCTTTGCATGTATGTGCCGCATCAATTTAAAACTTATATATAATAGTACTGTTATTAAATAAATATAATACTCATATGCAAAATTTAACAAATATTATTAGTTTGATGCAATAATTTAGTTTATTTTGAAAGGGTAGAGATGTGAAAGTCAGTTCAATTAATTGTAATATATGTTAACAGTTTTTTAATATATAAAGTAATAATTTAGAGTTAAGTAATTAACTGATTAAAATTTAATGTTGTAAAAGATTCCTAAATATAAAAAGAGTAGTTTAGTGTTTTTCAACATAATTTTACATATTCTTTTCTTTTAAAAATTGTTATGTTATATATTTTTCTTAACATAATATTTGATAGTCAAAAATTTTAGGTAATTATTTACATAAAATAGTCCTAAATCAAAAGTAAATTATAAATATAAAGAAATTCTTATCCAAAAGTGAATCCTAAGATGAAATACATAAAAGAATTAAATAATAAATTAAGAAAAATAGTGAAAAGATGATTTGTCTAAAAATGAGTGTGTTAATAAAGGCAAAGAGTTCAAACAACATTTCTAAGGACCTTCACGCTTTTAATATAGTATAGATTAAAGTTGACTTGACTATTTTTGTTAAGTTGAGGGGTATGTTTGAACCCAAAAATAAACCTTAGGGGTATTTTTAGACCCAAAGGTGGAAAAGGGGTATTTATGAGTATTTTTTTATAGATTAGGGGTATTTATGAGCCTTTCCCTAAGTAATATACCAAAATATTCATGGATCTTGTCATGTCGAAATTTGAAATTAAAAAATTACCATTTTTTTAATATTGATTGAAATAGAAAATAAGACAAACAAATTTAAATTGTATTTATTATAAGAAAAAATTGAAAATGTATGTTGTCACGACCCAAGTCTAGGGCCTACACGTGATACGGTGAATGGGAACCCGAAGGGACCCCAAGCCTATTAGCATATAAATTACACATCCTTGTCGCGGAAGCAAAATAAATAACAACAAGAGATATAATAAAAAAGGAAGCACGACTAAGGGAAATCTTAATATTCATAAAAGAGTGAAAGAGTCAAGCTCATAGCATAATTACATCATAATATCCAACAACACCTCTAACTTGGAATGGAGCGGGGGCCAAGAAACTTTCCAGGCTAACCCTCATAATAACAAGTGTTCAACATAATGAAGTCTCAAATTAGCAAGTGTAATGTAGATAGTGTCCTCGAACTTGAGGACTCACCAATGCTTATCTCCGAAGTATCGGACTAGCCATGTGAAGGATGATCAAAATGAGCTCCGGTCCCTACATGGTAAGATCATGTAGGCATAGAATATGCATTAGTACATTTGAATGTATTAAGTATGCAGGATGCAATGCAACAATACATAAGCCAATATAGTCAAAATGTATAATCTTAAGCAATAGATATATAATCTCAATATGGCATGCATGATCAATGCTCATAATAAAACATGCATATAAATCATTCATCTTACACAATATATATAGCATATATATGTGGGAAGTAACCTCAACCGACATAGACCAAGCAGCTACAACTTGGACTCCGAGGCCTGATACCCCCTCGGTTCAGGTGACCAAGCATGACACCCCCGGTGAAGTGTGGTCTACTTGCCAAGGCAAACAAAACATGATAATATGAACTAGATGGACCCACTAGTATAGCAAGGGTAATAATCATAATCCTATAGACTTTATATAAGGACCCTTGAGTCGAGCCCCCATCTTAAGCCTCAAACGTTGCTAAGTCAAATCCCACAGAATACTTGAAATAATCATAACTTGTATAACTTGTAAGAACATAACATGAGTAGCTCTTGAAACATGCTTGACCCCTAGTAGTGAGCCTAACATGAACATGAAAGTAGATCATAATCATACATGAACCCTTGTTTTAACATGAATGGCTCACAAGAGGTAAAATCTTGAAATAGGGCTTAACTTGATACTTGTAAAATCATGGATGCTTTTCATGAATTCGATACATACTTGAAAGCCCTTAATAATCACGAAATCACTTGACTTGTAAATCATATAATAGATCATCAAATAGCTTGAAAATGCTTGACTTGACATTTTATCAAACACATGGTAGGTTCGTGATACTTGTTTCAAATCATGCAATTCAAGAGTGAAATAAGATGAGTAAACTTAATACAAAAAAACCCACCAACATGTAGTAAAACCCTCATGTAGGGTACCTTGAAATTCATCACAAAAGATCATAATGGTTTATAGTTTCATAGCTCAAAACATGCATAGTCTCAATGGACAATCAATTCATGGTATAAGCTTGAAATAGATTGTCATGCATAACCAATCAATATTTTATAAAATCCCAACATAATTTATGTTCCTAATCCATGATAAGGGATACCCATAGGTAATTCAACTTGAAAATATGCAATTTTTCATGAAAAGGGAAGGTTGGGCTCCATTAGTGAAAGGGGCCCAATAGATGAAACCCACATACCTTAAACCTTAAATTCTTGGAGGTCGGCTTGAAGTAGCCTTAGAGCTTGAAATGAATCTTTAAGTTCCAAAGTTGATCTTGAGATCCTTATATTTGAATGAGAGAATTGATAGAGTCTTAAAGGGGTTTGAGAGAGGGTTTTGTTAGTTATAGAGTTGAAAAATGACTAAGTATGGGTGATTTCACGTTTAAGTGGGCATGGGGCTATGACCCCAATGCCCTTGGCCGAAATAGAAAAAAACCAAGGAAAAACTTACACTAGTCCGTGTCCTTGGCGCCATGTGGACCCAACGCAAGGCAACATTTGCACTGCTCCGCGCCCCAGGCGCATCGCGGCCTGGGCGCGGACAGACACTGTTTCTCAAAAAATTAGCGATAATTATTTTTCTCTACGAGTCTTCTAAAATCTGGGTTATACCCATTTCCCACTCAATTTTGCCCCCCGATCGAGAATATGAAGTCAGATTTTCAAAATTATGTACAAATTTTAAGATATATGGAAATTACGATTTTGGATCATTCTGAAGCTACATGTGGGGCGTTTCATATGCATCACTTTGTAATTTTGATATCACAAAAATATACATTTTCAAAAAAACAATAAATACTCTCTTATCTTATGATACCCTTTTTTTTTAGTCCTCTCCCAAAAAAAGCTACCTTACTAGAATTAAAAAAAAATTAAAATTTTCCTTTTACCCTTAATAAAATGTTACCTTACTAGAATAAAATTTGTAGTCCTTTGAACATGTCTAGAGGCTAAAGGTGTTCTAATGGTGTACATTAGAGCTATAAAAACATGTATGATGGAGCCAAGAGCAGTCTATTCAAGAGGAGGTTCTATGGTTTATGTTATTTGCATATGACATAGTACTGATCAATAAAAACTAGAAACCCAATATAGCTCAATTTCATCAGCAATGTCCAATATTTGCAGATGACATAGTACTTTCAATGAAAACTAGGATCCTAATATAGCTCAACTTCATCAGCAATTTCTAATTTGCGAAACATATTAACCATAAACACACATATGACATGTTGTACTTATAATAAATTGAAAAGAAAGATCTAATTAATAAGTTTATTGCAAAGGACAATAAAGTGAACCAGCATCTTCATTTTAATCTAAATTCTTTGTATAAAAATAAAATAAGAAATAAAGAAAAGGTAATTTTCCCTTTTCGTTCAGTTGCCTCGACCATGTATAAATGTCCTAATAATTTTGTTTTGGGGCTTCTTCACCCTGCAGCTCCTCCAATTTCTTCTCGTGAAGATCAACTTTGCATTGAGGTTGAGGTTGGGGTAAGGGTGAATCAGAATTCGAATGACTAGCAAATACAAAGAGCAGTTTTGTGGAAGTAGAGAGGTTTTATTATGTTGTTAAAGAGAAATGTTAGTCGTTTCTGCTTCTTATCCATACAAGAATCGAGAAAGCATTGAGGACACGATAAGGGTGAGTCCGAATCCAAATTACTAATAAATCCAAAGTGCACATTATGGATTTTGTAGTATATTTCGTTAGCTTATCCCATTGTTAAGTAGTACTGTTTCCCGTAAATCCTGGATTTCTGATAGCATGTGAATGTTGAAATAATTATGGTTGGGTAGATTATTTCTGGGCTTGGGAAGATGCAGAGGAATCTTTCCGTTCTCGAGAAATTAAAAATATTACGGTCTGATCAGCTTATTATGAGGCAACTTACACCAGTGATTTTGTGTGCCAAATGGGATCCTTTATAATTTAGGTATATGAACTTCTTTCTCACATTAGGCTCCTTTATAGATAGCTCATATAAAGGAAAGGTTGAGTAGAACATCAAAACCTTAAAGGCCTCGAATGATGGACCCATCCTCAGACGTTTATGCCAGTTCTTCAGGTTCAATTTCTTGGGGTGAGTTTACTCGTGACACATTTACATCCAAACAATAGTGAGGGCTTGTATCGTAACCCCCAAAATTATCATTGCTTTGCGAAATTTGATACCTAAACTATTGGATGCTCACGTAACCCCTCAGGCCTCAACTACATTGTTCTCACATTAGAACACACCTATTTTACTTCGCCTGATCAAAAAAAATTAAAATGAGAGTACTATTAATATTACAAGTACATGTAGAGGATCACACAAATTAAATTGGGAACTTCAACAATATTAATTATACCAACAAAGTACTATCAATATTCCAATTTCATAATCAATCTTCGGCTCTTATAAAGATACTAAAGAGTAATACTAAGCAAATGACTAATAGTATGCTGTTTTTGGTCCCAAATTCTTGGACCTTTCACTAAGCGCGAACCTTAAAAAGTAACTTGAACATTAAATGTGAAGATCTAGTATCCCAATAAAGACCAATTTCATCAACAGCACCTAATCCACAATTCTTGAACAACTCAATGCACGAAAGGTAATAGTTATTATTGAGCAGCTTCTTTAAGAAAGCACTTCCACCCTCATACTTCTTAAGGACATTCTCCTCAGTTATATCCCACAATTCAACATGCACCCTGCACCCATTTTCCACCAAGCTTTTTGCCATGTCCAGTATAGAAAAATGTACTCAAACATCTCGAAAAATGGAATCACCAGCATTCCTAATAATGATCTCGTCATAAGTAATCATTTTCTTGATCTACCATTGATTTTCTAGATCGATTTAGGGGGGAGGGTATATGCCACAACCCAAGTTTAGGACCTAGATGTGACATGTTGAATGGGGAACCTGAAGGCACCTAAACAAGTCTCTTAGCATATCATTTACACATCCTTGGTTGCAGAGACATAATAAACATTAACAAGAGACAATTAATTGAAAGAGGGAAGTGGGACTAAGGGAAGTCTTTCATAAAAACATAATCATAATAGGAGTCAAAGTCATTAATACAAAACCAACTTAATATCCAACAACACCTTTACTACGAATGGAGCGGGGGCCAAGATATCTCCCAGGCTCACCCTCAAAGATAAATGTCCAAGATATTAGTCAAGTCTTGACAAACATGAATGAAAGATAGATGTTGTCCTAGGAGTTAAGGACTCACCAAAAGCTTCTTCAAATGAACCGGCTAGTCATATGGAGGAGGATCAACAGGAGCTTCGGTTCCTATATGGTGAGGTCATGTAGGAAAAAAGCATGTGTTAGTACTTGGAATATACTAAGTATGCAGGGTGCAATGCATTAAATACATAAACCATAATATTCAATATGCATAATCATAATCAACAGATATAAGCTCAATATGACATATATGATCAATGCTTGAATCAAAACTTGCGTGTAGATAATCAACTTGCATAACATAACATACATATGTGGGAGGAGACCTTAACTGACATATAAGACCAAGTGAGCTACTACTTGGAATCTCGATGCATGTCACCCCACCGAAAAAGGTGTGGTTTACTTGCCAAGGTAAATCATACTTCACCCCACATAGTGGGTAACTTGTCCTGGTTAGATCCTCTAGTAAAGCCCATTTAGGGAAATAACGTAAATCTATGGTGACACATAGTTAGAGACTAAGACTTTATATAAGGACACCTTGAGTCGAGCCCCTGCCTTAAGCCTCAATCGGTGCTAAGTATAATGCCACGGAATACTTGAAATAATTGTAAATTTACTCATAATATGAATAACTTGTAAGACATGATAACTCGGCATGAGTAGCTCATTCACATACTTGACCCCTACATGGGCATATACCTTATACTAGAAGGTAAAAATAATGCATAGACTTGACCCTTTCTAGTAGGCATTGCATTTTACATAAGGGTAGATATTGTAACATACTTGACCCCTACTAATGAGCTTTACATTGTACATGAGGGTAAAATAGATATCATGCTTGCCCGCTCATATAGACATTATTCACTCACATAGGGTGGAAATATAGAAATAGGGCTCAACATAATTCTTGTAATTTGTAGAAACCTTTCATGAGCTTAACACATGCTTGGGAGCCCATAACTTATCATATCATGCTTCTCTTGCAAATCATGCAATAATCTTTCATCAACATAAGAATCCTTGTCAAGCAAATTTAGTCAAACATGGTGGGTATATGTACACATGCTCAAAATCATACAGTTTAAGAGTATAAGGCAAGAAGAAGTAAAAATCAATTCATTTCAAAGTCATTCAATTCAATCCACCAACATTGTAGTAAAACCCTCATTTTGGGTGTCATGAAATTCGTCTCAAAATTTCACAATATTTCATAGTTTTCATAGTTCATATCATGCATAGCTTCAATACATATAAATCAACTCATGGAATATGCTTTCAATAGATATTCATGCATAATCAATCAATAGTTGATAAAATCCAACATAATTCATATTTTTAAAGTATAATAAGAAGTACCCATGAAGAATCAAACCTTGAAATCATGAAATTTTGACAAAAAGAGAGAGTTGGGCTCCATGGGTGAAAGGACCATGGATGAAGACCTACATACCTAAACTTGAGACTCTCTTGAAGAAAACTTGAGGAAGACTTGAAGCTTGGATTGGGTCCTTGAATTCCAATGTTGGTTCTTGAGATTCTTCAATTTTAATGGGGTATTGGATGATATTTTGGAGAGGATTTGAGAGGGTTTCTGAGAGTTTTAGAGTTAAAATGGCTAAGGAAGGAGGGTTTCTCATTTAAATGGGCATTGGGTTACTACCCAAATGCCCTTGAAGAAGATGGAAAAATTAGGAAATACAGGTCCGCGCCCTAGGCGCAATGCAGACCAAACACGGAGACCCAAATTACACTGAGCCGCGCCCCAGGCACGTCGTGGCTCCATCGTAGGCACACTATTTTTGGTCCCCATAGCGAAAATCATTTTTCACTACGAGTCATCTAAAAATGGGGGGCCACCCTTTTCCTACATAATTTTGCGCCCCGAACAAGAATATAAAGTCGAATTTTTAAAATCATGCATGAAATTTGAGATATTCGAGAATTACACTATAAGGCATTTTCGAAGCACATGAGCGGTGTTACATTATAAGTCCCTTATCTCTATTAGTTCTTGAGTAACTACCCATGGAGTGTTGTTACATTTACAAAATTCTTCTTCTTTTGGAAGAAAGAAATTGTAAAAGAATATTTTTTTTCAAGCTAAGCAAAGGCTTTTGATCAGACATTGAAAAACTGTGGATACAATTTCCAAGAAAAAATACACCGAAAAAAGAGAGGCACTAACACATCTATTTATAACACTATAAATTAGGTTTTAATATCTAATGTAACATTGAGAGGGATTGAGGAAAAAAAGGCATAAATAGAGAAAATTCATGCTAAGTACTATTTATTTTTGTTAAGATTTATTTATGAATAACATTTGACTTTTTTATTGCTCCATCTCGTTTGATTTGTCTGTCTGATTTTTAATTGTAATAGAATAAAGAAAAAAACTTAATGTCGTGATCTTAATTACGTTTGGCCATAGATTTTGAAAAGTTGTCTTCAACTATTTTGACCATAAATTTTAATTCGACCTTTAAGAAAATTTCAAATCACCTCTTCAAAAAAACTTAAATTTTCAAGTTCAAAATATACTGTCAAATGGAAGCTACAAATAAAGATAAATAGAATATACCAAAATATTCATTGACCTTGTCATGTTAAAATTTGAAATTAAAAAATTACGAATTTTTTTATTAATAATGACTGAAATAGAAAATAAGACAAACAAATTTAAATTGTATTTATTATAAGCAAAAATTGAAAATGTATGCATCACTTTGTAGTTTTATATCACAAAAATATACATTTCCAAAAAACTAATAATGTTCTCTCTATCTCATGATGCCCTTTTCTTTTTAGTCTGTCCCCCAATAAAACCTACCTCACTAGAATAAAAAAATTAACTTTAAAATTCATGAAATGTTACCTTACTGGAACAAACTTAGTCCTTTTGGATGTGTCTAGAGGCTAAAGGCATCCCCGATTGAGTATATTTGAACAACAAAGAACATGTATGATGGAGCCAAGAACAGTCTATTCAAGAGGAGGTTCTATGGATTATAAAGAACATGTATGATGGAGCCAAGAACAGTCTATTCAAGAGGAGGTTCTATGGTTTATGTTATTTGCATATGATATAGTACTGATCAATGAAAGCTAGGATCCCAATATAGCTCAATTTCATTAGCAATGTCCAATTCGCGATCTTTGATAAATATCATGATCAATGGAGAATAGTCCAATTCCCCATTGATCTTTAATTATATATAAATTTTAATATTAATAATTACTTTCAATGTCAAGCCCGTCTCTATTAGTTCTCGAGTTTACCTGTCCAACCATTCAAAACAAAACTAGCAGTTCTTTATTCATTCTAATTCGATTCTTAGCTATTAAATTGTGGTAAATCAAGATTTTAGCATTGAGTGATTATGACAGAAACTACAAAGTAACTTTGTTTGGATGATTGTTATGTGTTATTTAATAATGTATTGTATTGCATTGTGTTGTAATGTATTGTATCGTACTGTATTGTTTCAATGACTATAATATTTGGATAAATTGTATTATTTTTCATCGTTACATAATTTCATATATCCATAATTTAAATAATAAACCTACAAGGAATTATAGGATATGTGGTAGATACCACCAAAAGATAGGGCAAATGATTAAATAGAATTATTAAATAAATAAAATAAAGTCAAAAATGAGAAGAAGATATTGAAGTAACGACGTAACCACACCAAATTGGTCGTTACACAAAATGAATCTTTTCGTCGGTACCTAACTATGGAACTAAACGATACAATATAATGGAATTTAAAGTAACAATCAAAACAAACATAGTATTTAAAGCAACAATACGTAACAATACAATACAATAAGTAACAACCATCGAAAGCAAGTTACATTGAATTTATTAAGCAATAAGTTTATTACAGAGGACAATAAAGTGAAGCAGCAGCTTCATTTTAATCTAAATTCTTTACAAAAAAAAAATAAGAAAGAAAGAAAGAAAAGGTAGTTTTCCCTTTTCGTTCAGTTGCTTCGACCAAGTATAATTGTCCCTAATAATTCTGTTTTGGAGCTTCTTACCCTGCAGCTCGTCCATATTTTTTTCTCATGAAGATCCACTTTGCATTGAGGTTGAGGTTTGAGTAAGGATGAGTTGGAATTTGAATTACAATTCAATACAAAGAGCAGTTTTGTGGAAGTAGAGAGGATTTCTTTTGTTGTTAAAGAGAGATGTAAGTGGTTTTCTTGTGTTGTTAGCTTATCCCATTGTTAAGTAGTACTGTTTCCCCGTAATTTGTCTGATAGCATGTGAATTTTTGAAATAGTTGTGGTTGGGTAGATTATTTCTAGGCTTGGGAAGATGCAGAGGAATCTTTCCCGTGCTCGAGAAATTAGAAATATAATGGTATGATGAGTTTACTATAGGGTAATCTTCCACCAGTGAGTTTGTGCACGAATGGGATTGTAACACCTCATGAAATGATGAAAATTCCCCTAAAATTGGCCTTACGCACAACGTCTCTTCCCTTGCTCCATTTGCAAATTCGAGACTGGATTTGCGATCAGTGCGAAAAATCAAATCGGAAAATAGTCTCGACTCGACAAAAACTCGAAAAAAATGCAAATTATTTTTCCCAAAAGAATTCAGAAACAGTGAGGTTTCTGCATCCCCTCTGCGACGCGAAGAGAACGTGGAACCACACTTTGTGGTTTTTCCAAAATTTCAACTAAAAGCTGAATTCGCGAAAAAGTGAGATTTAACACTAGTGCGCATCAGGGGTAGTTTTGCTCTTTTAATGGGAGGGGAAATTACAACTTTTCCCACTCTCCATAATCCTAAGTTAGACGTTTTTAAGTTTTATTTAAGTTTTAAAACGCAGAGAACCCACACTCCATCATTCAAACCCTTCCAAGAAACATTCAAGCGTAAAGAAATTCAAGAAAACTCTCTCCAACTTTTCAAAAATTCCTCCAAGGTATGTAAGGCCACACAGAAGCTAATTTATTTTGAGAATATTTTTAGAAAGCATGTGATACTTTTCATCCAACAAGTTTCAAGCCTAAGTGAAAATTGAGTTTACATATATCCTGTAAAGTTAGTAAAACTTCTTACGTTTCCTTAGATTCTTGATAAGTAATGATGGTCCTTGATCCTTTAACGACTATTTTAGCGGGTTGTCTCCAAGATTTAAAGCCATACATGATTTCTTGTGAATCGTATATGGATTTTATAAACACTCATAAAGTTTATAGTCAAGATCAGTTAAAGAATCCTTTTCTTGAGTCATCCTTGCACTTTAGGTGAGAAAATATTATATTAAAGAATATTTGAGAATACAACAGATTTCAGTCAAGTTAAAGACTTCAGTTGAGAAAGCTAACTGGGCTAAGCCCCCAAGAAAACCAGATTTTCAACAATTTATGATTATTTAAGTATGAGCTATATTAAAGTATTTTAGGAGTAGTATTGAGTACAGATATAGGTGAGAGTAGAATAAATTACTCAAACTCATAAACTATGTAGCCAGCATAGGATAGGACTGTGCTACAGTACCTTCCTCATTAGCCACTAAGATGGCCCAGTTTTGGGATGGATCCACTCCCCTAATTCTTCGTCCCCTACCCCGGCAAAGTACGGGACGGCTCTGGCAGCGTGGGCAAGATGTTGTATTACCACGAAGCTCATAGTTGTGGTTGTTAGTTAGAGAAAATCCCCAAGGTAAGAAATATGTTTACTTATCAGCTTTTAGCAAGTTATTTTTAGCATACAAGTCGTATGATTTTTGTTATTCCACTTTTGAATTATGATTATGTCTTTTGAAATGCATTATGATATCCCTATTAAATGTTTTGGCCATCTTACATATTGTACATTACACGTACTGACTTCCTTAGGACCTACATTGTGTTACGATGCAGACGCAGATAATAGAGTTCCTCAGCAGCCGCTCCGTTGAGAATCTGATAGCTTCCAATTTTGGTGAGGCCTCTTCTCAGTCCTAGGCTCTTGAGTTGTTTATATTTCTTTTCAGTATTTATTTCTAGTTCTGACTACTTGGGGCCTGTCTCAGTAGTCCTTTCAGACAGTATTAGTAGAGGTTCCATAGACTATGTGTTTAGTGTTGCAGGTTTCTAGTTATTCAGATAATTGCTTAAAAGCCTTTTCATTCAGTTATGTAAACAGATATGAATTTTCGTATTGCTTTTAATTAGCCTTTTCCACTATTATGATTCTTCCACTGAGTAGTAGCCAGGCCAAGTGGTTCATTTGGGGACCAAAAATGATTTCCAAATATCGACCACGTCCAGGGTGTAGGCTTGAGGTGTGACAAGGATCCTTAATAATTTAGGTATAGCGCATATAAAGGAATGGTTCACTAGAACATCAAAACCTCAGAGGCTTTGAATGATGGACCCATCCTCAGACGTTTATGACGGTTCTTCAAATTCAATTTCTCTGGGGTGAGTAAACTTGTGACACATTTACATCCTAACAACAGTAGGGGCTTGGGAGTTGTATAAACCCCCAAAACTATCATTGCTTTGCAAAATTTGATACCTTAACTATTAGATGGTCAGGAAACCCCTCAGGCCTCAACTACATTGTTCTCATATTAGAACACACCTACTTCATGTTGCCTGATCAAAAAAAATTAAAAAGAGAGCACTATTAATATTACAAGTACATCAAGGGGATCACACAGATTAAATTGGGAACTTCAAGTATGATTATACCAACAGAGCACTATCAATATTCCAATTTTATAATCAATCTTTAGCTCTTACAAATATACGAAAGAGTAAGACTAAACAAACGATTATAACAATATATTATTTTTGGTCCAAATTCTTTCACTAAGCGCAAACCTTAGAAAGTAACTTGAACATTAAACGTGAAGATTAGTAACCCAGTAAAGCCCAATTTCATCACCAGCGCCTAATCTGCATTTGTTGAACAAATCGATGCATGAAAGAGAATAGTTATTATTGATCATCTTCCTTAAACAAGCACTTCCACCCTCATACTTCTTAAGAACATTCTCCTCAGTTATATCCCACAAGGCAGCATGCACCCTGTACCCATTTTCCACAGAACTATTGGTCATGTCTAGTGTCCATTAATGAAGAATGTACTCAAACATATCGAAAAATGGAATCATCAGCATTCCTAGAACGATCTCATCACGGGTAAATCTTTTTCTTGATCTACCACGGATTATGGAGATCAATTTTCAAGGGAGGGCATAAGTCTCTTATCTTTGTTAGTTCTCACGTAACTACCTATGGAGTGTTGTTAAGTTTGAAAAATTCTTCTTCTTCCTTTGATGGAAAGAAATTGTAAAAAAAAATGTTTTTTTCAAGATAAGCAAAGGCATTTGATCAGACATGGAAGAAACTGTGGATAAAATTCTCAAGAAAAAATACACTGAAAAGAGAGGCACTAACACATCTATTTATAACAATATAAATTAGGTTTTATTTTCTAATCTAACTTTGAATGGGATTGAGAAACTCATGTTAAGACTATTTATTTTTATTAAGATTGATTTTTATGACATTTGACTTTTTTATTGTTCCATTCCAATTAATTTATTTGTTAGATTTTGAATTGTAATAAAATAAAGAAAAAAATTTAATGTCATGGTCTTAATTAACATTTGACCATATATTTTGAAAATTTGCCTTCAACTATTTTGACCATAAATTTTAAACCAGATATAGAAAATCTACCATTTAAAAAATTCAAATCACATCTTCAAAAAAAACTGAAATTTTCAAGTTCAAAATGTGTTGTCACACGAAAGCTAAAAACTACAGATAAATTGTATACCAAAATATCCATTGATCTTGTCATGTTGAAATTTGAAATTAAAGAATTGCCAATTTTTGTAATTAATAGTAATTGAAATAGAAAATAAGACAAACAAATTTAAATTGTATTAATTTTAAGCAAAAATTGAAAGTGTATGGATCATTGGTAGTTTTCATATCACAAAAATATAAGTTTTGAAAAATGATAAATACTTTGTCTATGTCATGACATCTTAATTAACATTTTGACCATAAATTATGAAATTTTGCCTTCAACTATTTTGACCATAAATTTTAAATCAGATTTAGAAAATCTACCTTTAAGAAAATTTCAAATCACATCTTCAAAAAAATTAAAATTTTGAAGTTCCAAATGTGTTGTCAAACAGAAGCTAAAAAATAAAGATAAATAGAATACACCAAAATATCCATTGACATTCTCATGTCGAAATTCGAAATTATAGAATTGCCAATTTTTTTAATTAATATTGGCTGAAACAGTGTGACACCTTATAACTCTATCCTTACATGTACCTATGTTTCAAGCCTCATTCTTATATGTGGGAAGTGTATTAGGGTCATAAGAGACCTCTAGTACTTAGCCGAGTTCAAAGCCTTCCTATAAATTGAGTTTCTAGTGTTGATTATACAAGGGTCAACTTTAAACATTCATAACTCTTAGCACACAGATGTCTCATGATCTACCAAAAGCAAGCTCTTTGAATTAGCTTTCCAATGCAACTGGTTTCACCTTATCTGGAGTTCGGAGCCAAAAGTTATGGTCATTTTACTGAAGACTGCTAGAGTAGAGTGGTATTACAAAATCTATTTACGAGTCGTAGAATGAAGCAGTGTCATGCCCCGGGATGGTACCCTAGACGTGGCCGGCACTCAGAGACTTTTGCTAGCCCTTGAGCGAACCACTTGGCCTAATTATATTCATTCAATCAATAATTTATCATATCAGCGGAAGACTAAAGATGAATAAAGGTGGACAATCTCATTCCCAAACAAAGACTATCATAACAATTCAAAGGACTAGTATGAAAGAAAATTAGTCAGACAATCTCCAAGTCATCAATCCCAAATCTAGTTTATGAAGCCTCTAACCAAACTGTCTAGATGGTACCATGGCTACCCAAATCAAAGGAATAAAGCACTAACTCAAGCTAGATAAAATCTAAGTGAGCATCCTCCGGAAGTAGGGGAGGACTCACCAATCAGCTAGATGTGATTACATCCTTAATGATGTGCCTGTTGACGATCTTTAACACCTGTTTCTGCATCATGAAAAGATAAAAGCCCAAATGGATGTCAGTACGTGAAATGTACGAGCATGTAAAATAGGTGACTAAAACAGATATAGATAGAATAAAAAAACTTAAAGATACTCAATCAAAATGTCAAATGTCTATCTAACGTAGGAACAAAGAATAGACAATGACCCATCATTACCAATCCAAATCAATCTGATCCAATCAAGTTAGAGTACTATCAGTTTGAAACCTATTTGGGAGTTTCTCTTATCTGACAACAATAACTTACGAGCCAGTGATCGTACATCAATCTCGCTGATGTTGCCACAGTTGTCTAATACCTTTCCAGGGTAAGAACAAATCGAGCCCATAATAGATCCGGCAATAGTGTCCTCCATTCTTTCAGGGACACCTGATCATGACGAGACATTCGCCTTAATGGTTCATTCCTCTCCTACGTTTGGCGACGTAGTTAGTGAGTTTGAGATGGACTTACTCTTACTCGATTTGGTGCTCGATACTCCTCCCAAGACTCAATGTTCATAAATAATCAATCTTAATCAATCCAATCAATGAGTCTCATAAGGACTCGTAGCAATCCGTCAACCTTCCAAAAATGAATTAAACAATCACGTCAGAAGACATTCAATTTAGACCAATCTTTTAGAGTTCAGTCAGGAATACTCTTAGGATCATCAAGTTCTATTAACCTATTATCATGCTCACATCACAATCACAATCAACATTCTCAAATCAAGGCTCTAGACTCAATCCCTAGGTTCATTCATGCATTATTTTATAAAGTAATATGTAGGGTTTGTGAAATAACTCATGTAAAAGCATTTATTAAGTAAATCAAGTTTATGATGATCATCAACATATGAAAATACATAGAATATATATAATTTACAAGAAAACATTCACGAAAAACATGCATAAAGGTCAACACTTTCACAATATCTCTATTACCATCAATAGGGCCACATGAGAGAACAATCCCATGCTTTAGATTAGCCTTACATACCTAGAAATTTCGAAGAATAGTCAACTCTCAGAGAATCTCTACTCACGTGCTTGGAACCCTAGCTTTCTCCCCTTCCTCGATGCTCTCTGGAGTTTCTGAGTAATTTTTAGGAGTAAATCCCTTAGGGTACTGATAAATGGTCTAAAATAAGTCTAAAACGTTGTGGGTTTTAATTAAAAAGGGTGGAAAAGGATAAATTTACACCTCAAGAGAAACTGCCGAAGTGCACCACGAAACCCAATTTTACTACCCGTGAAACAGGCTACGGGCCGTGGTCCTCTCTCGTGGAAAGTAGATCAAAATTGTCAATTTCTTATTCTCATTTGACGATCCATCAGACAACTCGTGGAACATGTTACAAGTCGTATTCCCTCTCATAGAACCTGGACCAAAATTATGGGTTTCTGGATCTTGTTTCACGACTTAACAGTCGAACAATTTACTGGACGTGTTCCATCTTGTAGACTCCCTTCAGTACTTAGCCAAAACGTTTCAACTATAGAACATCTTTCATGACCTGATTTACGGGTTGTACTCCAGACTATGACTCGTAAACCCTCTGGTAGAACAAGGACTGAGGACTTGTTTCACTTTCAAAATTTGTGGGGTGTTATATTATCTCCCCCTTTGGATTATTCGTCCTCGAATGATGGGTAACTAAGAGAGAACTCATAGAAGGAATCAAACAATCGAGACTCTATCATATTAACGAATCACAATCAACCGATCACCACCAAACCTATCAACCAATCTGGACAATCAAAAATCACTCAGAATAGACAAATCAGTTCAGATCAAAGGTAGAGACATTCCTTGGACATTCTCACTATCAGGCACGAATGGAACATCGAAACTCAAACAATTAGAATCATTTGCACACCTCGATAATTAGTTATCAAACTCAATAAGAAAGTCACTGACTCTAATCGAGAATAGGACCATTGTGATATACAAGATTCTATGGACACTCTCAAGCTAATCACCTCATCTCGACTATACTCCTTTTAATGGCACTACACTCCACCAATTTAAGCTTATTGTTCCTATTCAAATCTATGCCTAACCACATCTTCATATTCCGCTCACGCCTAACTCTAAGTCCTAAGGTGCTAGTCCTAGGATGATCATACTTACACCAATCTAACCCCTCGAAATCTATGTTTCGTATTTTCATAGTGACCTTTACTTAGAGAGTATTGCCCATTCCTGTCACTTTAATACACTCACATAATAGCAACCACACAGTCAAGCCTATCACTCTAATCACTTTATGGTTTCTTTAAGGTCAACATCACTTGAAAATCTTCAAGCCTAGCATAGCATATCTACACCCTTAATCGCATGAACTCTTATCATGAGAGACACTAATATTCTTTTACCTATCTATTACACTCATCAAGATTTTTCTAATTCTTCCTCCACCTTTATAACCTTAAATGGGGGCCAGTACAATCATCATTATCATAATCAAGAACACTCATTCTCTCTCATCAACCATCACTCATCTACTATCATCAACATTTCTATCAAGACTGAAAAGTAGGATCACTGAAAGGGCTTGGAACAAAAGATCATTAGCACGATTCAATCGAGAAATCTTATCTGATGACATTCATAATGAAGTACGATCTCCCTCATCTATCAAGACTCATTCTAAGTTCACAAGACTACACATAGTGTAAAACTAAAGTCATATCTCATTCAACATAGGACTGAAAACTCTAAAATCCGTGAGATATTTGATCAAAATTGCTGAACAAAGTCACTGCCACTCATCCTCGAAACTCAACATGAATGGGTATCAATATATGGTGTATAAGACTAGGCCATGGGCTTGGCAGTCATACACTAGACGGGAATAGAGCATCACCTCAACTAAAGTATAAGGAATATGAGATGGAAAAAAATTGATGTCTCATCTTAATCAACCCATCGCTATCAAAAGCTCAAGATATACTTTGGTTCATCACCTCATCATCTTCCCTTTAGCTCAAAGGTCATTACTCTAAGTTTGCAAATCAATTCCCTTTACTAAGCTATAAGTGCATATCTCCCCCAGGTCAGGGAATCATTATCCACAAGAACATCTTAAACTATTCTATTATGTTATAGTCACATATAGATAATAGCCACTGAGACTCTCTTCGAACATACCACTCTTAGATTCCTCCTAGCTCTATGGAAATATTTCTATATTTGCTGCTCTTAATGGTGTCATAGCCACTTTTCATAACTCTTATAATCTAACCTTTTCTTTTTGCCTGCAAAGACTCAACTCCTGTGACTCCACTCCTGTGTTCCCATAAATTCATCTGTATAAGACTTAGACTATAATGGAAAACTCATCATCATCTATCCATAAGCCCCAATCGACTTAATTACTTGGGATGACAAAGAATGCTTTCATCAGCCTACTCCACATTGACAACTCAATTATTCTATCTAGATTCTTTGAGCAATCATAACTAGAGCTTCACACAACCTTGCATTATCATGGATACACATCTCAAGCATCTTCTTATCTAATGAGCTATCCTCAATCCACAATTTCTACCTAAAGGGCACTTGTTCCTTGCCCATAGCATCATTTTCCTTATAAATCAGTATCTTCATCTTGAACATACCCTATGGAAAGCCTTTTAGAGCAAATCTCCAAGTAAGACTATCACTATCACAATGTTATCTCCTCTTTCACACTACTCCTCAAAATTCAAGCTTAGGGTCTAGTACTAACATGGGCATCACACACTACTCTCCTATCATACAAACTTATAACTATAACTACAAGGTAAAAATTTAGGAACGTAGGCCCACTAAAATCTCATAGCGATTACTCGATCAACACATCCCCTCTATACAACTCAAGTACCACTCACCCATTTACTACGCCTCCTTATCTGACTAAGCTTATAACTCTATGAATATCATGGGCCTCTCCCTTTAGAATCATAAGCCTAGTATAGATCTATCACCTCAAAATACTCTCCCCTATTCAACATTTATTTTTCACCCTGATTAATACGAATACTATAACACGTTAATGTAAACCTCTTTCTAGTTTGAACACACTCTAACACATCCTGACAATAACTCTTTGCCTATACCTCATCATGAAAATAAAAAAAATACGTAGTACTTTTTTGTCAAAACTTATGGCAATCGACTTATCACCCCATTACTTACCTAATAGATAATAACTCTAGTTCCAAACCTCAATCAACTATCACTCTCACTATCTTGTCCTTTCCTTTCTATCGTCGTCATTCTACCTTGGGAATGACATCTCTACTTATGGTTTACAAGATCTAAAGTCACACTCTTAGGTGGCGATATTAAACTCTTTAGAAACATAAGTTTCTCTCTCATAGATAAATTTAAAAGCAAGTAAAGACTCGAATCATACCCGTCACAACATCTGGGGAGACATCTAGAGAATCTTTCTGATCTTGACGACCACCCATGGCATACAGATGGTATGTGGCCCTATTCATGCCAAAATTAGCACCTTTTTGATCTTCTCTAACTGGTGGTGCCGGTGTAGAAGCTTGAGCCTTTTTGGCCCACTTTGGACATTTCCTCTGGAAGTGACCCACTTGACCATACTTGTAACATCCAGCACTCCCTTCACGACATTCTCCCAAGTGAAATTTGCCACACATGCCACAAGGTGGCTTGCCTTTGGAACCTTGAGCCACACCAGCCGGTGAATGAGATTCCTGAGCTCTAAGGTCATAGGGACTTGTTTGAAAGCGACTTCTGTTCCTATTCCTCCGCAACCTCTTAAACTCAGGCGGGTTCATCCTCAAGAACTCATGAACACTGGATATATTCAGAGCACCCTGCCTGCCCGCTCCTTGTCTAGCAACCAATGCCGTCACAGCTTGGGCCAAAGTCTGAATTGCCTGGCAAAGCTCAGCATTGCTGATATCAGCCTATGGTGGCTGCACGGCAGGGACAAATGGGCTTATGGCTCTATCCTGATTCTGAAGTTTGAGTTGGTTAGCATTCTGTTTAGCCGGATGCCCTCTTTCTTCATCAGCTCTTCTTGGAAGCATGTTCCTAATTTTGTAAATTCATGACGCACGAATTAGAAGAGCGCTTTATAGAGCATCGCACGAATTGGAATAAGAAAGAAGTGTAACCATTCCTAATGGCCTATATCTTTCTGCTTATAAAGTGTGGTGCACAACACACCTCTAAACAAGACTCTACTAGACACGGCTTCATAGACTCCCTAGAACACTTGAATTATGTGCTCTGATACCAAATTTTCATGCCCCGGGAAGGATATCCTAGATGTGGCCGGCACTCGGAGACTATTGCTAGCCCCCGAGCGAACCATTTGGCCTCATCACATTCATTCAATCAAAAATTTATCATATCAACGGAAGACTAAAGATGAATAAAGGTGGACAATCTCAAATAAAGACTATCATAACAATTCAAAGGGCTAGTACGAAAGAAAAATAGTTATAGACTATCTAAGTCATCAATCCTAAATCTAGTCTATGAAGCCTCTAACCAAACTGTCTAGATAGTACCATGACAGGCCATGGCTACCCAAATCAAAGGAAACAAAGCACTAACTCAAGCTATACAAAATCTAAGTGAGTATCCTCCAGGAGTAGGGGAGGACTCACCAATCAGCTGGATGTGATTAGATCATCAACAAAACGCCTGCTGATGATCTCTAACATTTGTATTTGGATCATCAAAGGATGCAGGCCCAAATGGACGTCAGTACGTGGAATGTACGAGCATGTAAAATAACTGAGTGAAATAGATATAGATAGAATAACAAAACTCAAAGATGCTTAATCAAAATGTCAAATGTCTATAGACAATGACTCATCCATACCAATCCAAATCAATCTGATCCAATCAAGTCAGAGTACTATCAGTTTGGAACCTATCTGGGAGTTTCTCTTATCCGACAACAATCACTTATGAGCCAGTGATAGTACAACAATCCCGTTGATGTTGCTACAGTCGTCTAATACCTTGCCAGGGTAAGAACAAATCAAACCCATAATGGATCCAGCAATCGTGTCCTCTATTCTTTTAGAGACACCTGATCATGAGGAGACATTTGTCTTAACAGTTCAATTCTCTTCTATGTTTGGCGACGTAGTTAGTGAGTTCGAGTTGGACTTACTCTTACTCGATTCGATGCTCGATACTCCTCCCAAGACTCAATGCTCATAAATAATCAATCTTAATCAATCCAATCAATGAGTCTCATAAGGTATTATAGCAATCCATCAACCTTTCAAGAGTGAATTAAACAATCACGTCGGAAGACATTCAATTTAGACAAATCATTTAAAGTTCAATCAGGAGGACTCTTAGGACCATCAAGTTCTATCAACCTATCATCATGCTCACATCACAATCACAATCATTATTCTCAAATCAAGGCTGCAGACTCAATCCTTAGGTTTATTCATGCATTCTTTACAAAGCAATATGTAGGGTTTGTGAAATAACTCATGTAAAAGCATTTATTCAGTAAATTAAGTTTATGATGATCATCAACATATGAAAATACATAGAATATATATAATTTACAAGAAAACATTCGCGAAAAACATGCATAAAGGTCAACACTTTCACAATCACTCTATTACCATCGATAGGGGCACATGGGAGAACAATCCCATGCTTTAAGTTAGCCTTACATAACTGGAAATTTAAAAGAACACTCATCTCAGAGAATCTCTACTCACGTGCTTGGAACCCTAGCTTTCTCTCCTTCCTCGGTGCTCTCTGGAGTTTCTAAGTATTTTTTAGGAGTAATACCCTTAGGATACTGATAAATAGTCTAAAATAAGTCTAAAATGTCATGGATTTTAAATAAAAAGGGTGGAAAAAGATAAAATTACCCCTCAAGAGAAACTGTCGAAATGGACCACGAAACCCCTTTTTAAGACCTGTGAAACAGGTTACAAGTCGTGGTCCTCTCTCGTGGAAAGTAGATCAAAATTGTCAATTTCTTGTTCTCATTCGACGATCCATCAGATGACTCGTGGAACATGTTACGAGTCGTATTCCCTCTCATAGAACATAGACCAAAATTATGGGTTTCTGGATCTTGTTCCGCAACTTAACAGTCGACCCTTGGAATGGGTTTTGGGTTGTCTTCCATCTCGTAGACTCCCTTCAATACTTAGCCATAAATTTTCAACTCTGGAACACTTTTCATGACCTGGTTTACGGGCCTACTCCAGACTACGGCTCGTAAACCCTCTCGTAGAACCAAGTCTGAGGACCTGTTTCACTTTCAAAATTTATAGGGTATTATAAGTACGGCCCGTCTGCTAACTCGTGGGAAAAAGTCCTGAAATTTCAACTTTTGGTCCCAGATTCTACGGACCAAAGTCCTAAACATACGACTTTTGGGATTATTGAGACATGACTATCAATTATCAAAGATCAAAATATAATAATAATAGAAGAAGATAAAAGATGAATGAAAAATGTAAAGTGAATAAGAACACATATTTATTGTTGAAGAAGAGATCCTTCATGTGAAAGGTTAAGAAAAGATAATAAAAAGAATTGTAGTTTGCCTATTTATGGGCGACTTAAAAATCCGCTCATTTATTAACTCAACTCATTTTTACCTATCCAAATTTAATCCAACTCGCTAATTTATCATTGATTATGCTTAGGTAGGTTCTTAGTAGTTTCAACCTCTTGGATGTCAGCTAATCAACGAGTTGCTTACAGAATATTTGTGTGTGGGCTATGACTCAATCAAAATTTTCATAAATATAGATTATACCAAGCTTGAGTTTCAAATAAAGGTATTCAACTCTTATATTTATCGCTCATTTTATTATTTTTTGACTTAGGTATCATATGTAACCTCCCTTTGAATGTGGCTCCACCAATGGTGAGCACCTAAGCTAGTAAGCTTGAGCACTAGAGACCAACAGGATCAATTGTCACAATAGAAGGGAATGTTGTTCAACCTGTATTACTAAAAATACTTGGAACAAAAATTGTAGTACAAAAGTTTTTGTTCAACAAAAGTTTATTCTAAA
Source organism: Solanum medicagineum (assembly GCA_026153255.1). NCBI lineage: Eukaryota > Viridiplantae > Streptophyta > Magnoliopsida > Solanales > Solanaceae > Solanum > Solanum medicagineum. The sequence goes on along the minus strand of JAPFFP010000009.1, from coordinate 852,303 downwards.
TATTTTAGTAGTACAGGTTGAACAACAATCTCTTTTACAAAACTTTTGTAGTACAAAAGTGTCAGTTCGACAAAAGTTTTTATTCTAACTATTTCAGTAGTACAGGTTGAACAACTATCTTAAAAAAATGATTCTCCTCAAATATCCGAGGTTAATGGAATATATCCTCCCAAGATAGAACGATTTACTCACTAGTGTATCGATACCTAAAATAACGATGTCAGCGAACCACTCAATAGCAGTAAAGTACACTAGAATTTGTTTGTGTAGAAGAAGAAGAAGTCAGAAAAAACCATTATAGAAATGAGAGAAAAATTCTCTATATACAAATAACAAAAGGTGTTTTTTGTGCCTCATCGGAAAGGTCACAACCCTTTGCAAAAGTTTTAATCATTAAGAAAAGTTGCAACTCTTCAACAAAAGTCATAACTTTTCAGAAAAGTTATAACTCTTCATTTACTATTCATACCTTTTAAGCTCAACACAAAATTCTAAATTGTCAAAGATTGTGAGGGTGATTATTGATTAGCTAACCAAGTTGTTTCATATTGTGCCGATTAGTATTTTTAAAAAAAAAAACTTGAAAGTGGATTTAGTGACCCATCAGTTCTCTTTTTGGAGGGGGATACAGGTTTAATTTATAGAAATTACTGATGTATCTCTTCCTTGATATTTTTGCCTTAGTTTCAATAAATTTTGATATTGTTGGAATTTCTACTTTAATATGATAAGAAAAACTATTACTGTACAGGAAATTTTGGGCCTCATGACTTGAAGCTTCTAAGTATATGGGACAAATCAGTTTCCACCTCTCTGCTGATGGTAAGCAAGCCTATTCGGCTTTCGTATAAATGTGAATATATGTAAGAAATCTCAAAATATATGCATCTCTTTTAATTGATTGATCTTTTTTTCAGTATTTTTAGTGCTTGCTTGTTGAATTTTGAATGAAACATTTATAACATATTACATTGTAAATTTGAATTATTTCATGTCGTATTCAACTATCACTGTTGATAACCATATCATTCCTCATTCAATCCACCTTATGCATATCAAATATGAACAGACCGAAGACTTTATCCGTTTTGTCTAACCTGTATTCGCCCTGCCCATTTGCCAGCACTGGTGATGTCTCCTGTTAAAAGAATAGTTGGATATCTTCCTAACTACGAGCCAATACATCACAGGCTTTCTCATCTCATTTTGAACAGAGCCATGTTAACGTCGGGTTCTGAAATTGAAGATCGTTCAATTTTGGAAAATCCTGGGGTCGAAGAAATCCATCCTTGAGCTGTCTGTATTTGGCTGCTACCAATATGTGTAGAAAAAATGTTCACTCATAAAATCTTTTAGCTCATTTCCTTGGAGTAACTGGCAGAGTTGTTGTCATGTGATCAGGAGGTCACAGGTTCAATCCTTGAAAAAGAGTTCTGGCAGAAATTCAAAGTAAGGTTGCGTACAATAGACCCTTGTGGTCGGACCCTTCTCCGGATCCTGCGCATAGCGAGAGCTTTAGTACATCGGTCTTGCCCTTTTTTCATTTTATCATATCCTTCACCTAGAGCCAGCAAACTGCTCCCCTGTCTGAAATAAACTCAAAACAATCAGTATCTTTCAACTTATCTCGTATCTCTAACTCAACTTCATATATACATTCATTCGTACTTAATTGTCATCATCATTGTCGTTACAACTAATTCCATGACATTTGGTTCATTTAATCCCTACAATAAACATCAAGTATTGTACTTGTCAGAAGATAAAAAAGAGAAGATAACAACTAGGCTCTCAACTATTAAGATCAAGACACCACGATGTTTTGACATCTGAAGTGGTCCTAATACCAAAGCACTTTGAAAGCATTGCATAAGCAATAGTTGCATTTTAACAAGATACCACCAAATATTCAGATAACATGATTACTATAATGAGCCAAGCAGAAACGCAGAAGCCAAATGTTCAAATGTAATACACAATACCTCAGTAGAACAGAGGAGTGGATTAAGATTGCAACTCAACTCCTGCCCTCCTAATCATTGAAGCATCTTTAGCAGGGCCAAGCCCTTTGGTGGTCCATGCATGTAGGTTTGGTGACCAACCAACCAGAGTTTCTTATATTGCACGATAAACATCAGAATTAACTAACAGGTCATATCTGATACATGGAAAATATTTAACTATTTCCATGTTTCGTGTTAAGTGAATCAAACATTCATAAATCTGATCGGACTGGGGATGTGTCTTGTCTCTAACAATAAACTCAAAAATATTTCCATTTACTTCAATGGAGCTACAACCAGGTGTTTTTTCTAATCCTCTTTCACCCATCATCTTCCTCACATCTCGTGCCATGTGTTCCCTATTCGCTTCAACATACATGTTAGCAAGTAAGACATAAGTTCCACTATCACCAGGATCCAATTCAAGAAGTTTCAGAGCTGCCTTTTCCCCCATCTCAACGTTCCCATGAACTCGACAAGCAAAAAACAAAGCTCCCCACACTGAAGCATCAGCCCCCGCTGGCACTCCCTGGACAAGCTCATAAGCTTCTTCTAGGAGCCCTGCCCTGCCCAAAAGGTCCACCATGCAAGAGTAATGTTTAGATTTAGCAGGAATTTTGAACTTTGTGCTCATTTGAGCAAAAAACTTTCGCCCTTCTTCAACCAAACCTCCATGACAACAAGCTGACAAGACCCCTAGAAATGTGACATCATCTGGTCTCAGGCCAATGTTAACCATCTCTACAAAATATGATAGAGCGTCATGTCCATTTCCATGATGCGCTAAGGCACCAATTGCAGCTGTCCAAGTCAATGAGTTTCTGATGGGCATCTCATGAAAAACCTCAAGCGTTTTTTCAATGTTACCACATTTGGAATACATGTCAACAAGTGCTGTTCCCAGAGAAACAGTTAAACAAAGCTTATGTTTTTTGATGTAGTGGTGAATCCAAATCCCAATATCAAGTGCTCCAAGTTGTGCACAAGCTGATAGACAACTAACCATTGTCACTTCATCGGGTTTTATATTCATGGTTTGCATTTCTTGAAACAAAACCAGTGCCTCTCTACCACGCTTAGCTTGGACATAACCCCCAATCAAGGCATTCCACTGTACAATAGCTTTCTCCGGCATCTCATTGAAAAGCCCTCTCGCATCATCCAAACTCCCAAATTTAGCAAACCCACTAATCATTATAGTCCAACTTACCACAGTCTTCTCACCCATCGTATCAAACAAAGCCTTTGCTTCATTTAGACTCCCATTCTTCATATACATGTCCATGAGTGCATTGCAAAGCGGTACGCTAAAATATAAACACTTGTTCATAAAGTATCTATGTAACTTCCTCCCAAGCTCCAAATTCTTGAGCTGAGCACATGCCCCTACCATCCCAATGATAGTGATTTCATCAGGCTCTACAGATTCCATTTTCATCTTCTCAAATAACATCAACGCTTGCCTCGATCTCCCAGTCCTAACATAACCATTAATCAGTGAATTCCATGAAACTAGGTCCCTCACATAACTATCATCAAACACCTTATATGCATCCTCCAAGAACCCACATGACACCAAAAAATGAATCACTGCATTGTGCACAAACACATCTCGATCATGACCAGTCCTCAAAACATGAAGAAGAATCTCTTGACCCATATAGCACAAACTCAATCTAGAACATAGCTTAAACAACAAAGGGAAAGTATGATTATCAGGCTTCAAACAACTACGCTCATTCTCTATTGTCATAAGCATCCGTTTGTACAAAAAGAATGCATCAATTGGGGTTTCACTTTCAGAGCAACCCCTAATAGCCATATTCCAAGAAAATGTATTTGGGTTTTCCATATTATACAATATTTTTTTACAATAATCAAGATTACCCTTTTCTGAAAGTGCACAAAATGCTATTAAACGACTCGAAGCAAACCCATTTGAGAATATGCCAGTGAGAATCATTTGTGAGTGGATTTGTTTGAGTTGGGTGATGTATTTGCATTTGGTTTCTAAAAGAGAAAGTAGTGGATTGGTTCGCACAAGAATATGATTTGTCCTCCATTTGTCAAGTTTGGTTTTGTAGTGGGGCAATTTAGAAGAAGAAGAAATGGTTTTGGAGAAAAGTTTTAGTGTACAATGGGGAAATGATATGCAGCTTTCTCTTCGAAAGTAAATAACTTTATCCATAGGTAAGTGCAGTTGTTGGTAACAGAACAATGGAAAATGCCATAAATAGTCTGTTATTTAAGGCTTTGCTCTCTAACTCACCTCCATAGGTGTCCGAAGTGGGTGGTCGTAGGATGGTTATAAGCCAGGAGCAGGAGGGATGCTTTGTTTACCCAACACATCTTCATAATAGATATGGGTATTCTTCAATCCTAACAATATGGGCTTCTTTTCATGAGTTCTACTAATCGTTTCAGAGGGTGAATTCCAAGGCTATTCTTGTTTAGGTGCAATTTCAACATTTGATGAGATTGAGATTGGATGACTGATAGACTATGGAATGAGATTGTAAGAGGTTTTGATTATATATGGGGGTGTTACTTGCTATTATCTTAAATAGGTTATGTTGGACACTTGTAATAATATATCATACTTGTAGAATGAAATGCTTGAGATGAAATGATATTGTAATAATATATCATACTTGTAGAATGAAATGCTTGAGATGAAATTATAAAGATATCATACTTGTGAATAAAATGTCTTTGAGATAAGTCGTGATTATGTCATACTTGAGAATGAAAAACTTTTGACTTGTGACATATTGTGAGAAGTTAAAAAGCCTTACAAATAGTGGTTGTGTATTTCATGGAATTCCTTCCCATTGTGATGAGGATGTTGATTATGGATTATTGAGGTTTGAGAACTCTCATACTACTGCCTACATGTGGAGATGATTATTCCTTATATAAAATTGGTGTGTGCACATGCATACATCCTCAT
>JAPFFP010000009.1:832774-847148 GCA_026153255.1 Solanum medicagineum | reverse complement strand
AAGTGATGCTTAAGTTGATGCTTTCTACTTTTTATGCATTGTCATATTTTCAATTCTCAAATAGCCTATGTAAGGAAATTACTAATGTTTTCTCTAATTTTTAACGGTGACGAAATGAGGATAATAGAAAAGTGCATTATGAGGCAAAATTTAAAGGAGGTCTTGATTTTAGAGATTTGTTTTTTTTTTTAACAAGGCCTTGTTGGCTATAACCCCTTGTTTGGATGGTTGTTCACCGTTTTATCATATTATATTATTAGTTTAAATACAATGTTTGTTTTGATTGTTACTTAAACTTTATTATATTATATCGTTTAAATTCATCGTTCTGTAATGATGAAAAGACACATTTTATCTAATGACCGATTTGGTTGCATCATTATTTTAATATCTTCTTTCTCATTTTTTACTTTATTTATATTTAATAATTCTATTTTATCATTTATCCTATTTTTTCATGGTATCTATCAAATACCCTATAATTTCTTGTAGGTTTGTCATTCAAATAATGAATATATGACATTATGTAACGACGAAAAACAGTACAATGTATCCAAACATATACTCGTTGAAACAATACAAATATATAACAACCATCCAAACAATTTATAGAATCTTTACTTTATAAGATGCTAAAAAATAAATACTTTTCGAATACGTCTTTTCTTAATACAAAATGTTCCCCATCTAATTGAAAAAATCATTATTTTGCAAATAGATTTTTACAATAATAATAATAATAATAATAATAATAATAATAATAATAATAATAATAATAATAATAATAGTAATAATAATAAATGAAGAGTAATGATGGGACTCAGAGTACTTTTCTGTTGAGATGGGACTTCATCAAGGGTTTGTGTTGAGCCCTTTGTTTGCCTTGGTGATCGATGAGCTGACGCGATCTATCTAGGAGAAGGTTCCATAGTGTATGTTATTTGCAGATAATGTAGTACTGGTTGATGAGACTCGGACTAAAGTTAATGATAGGTTGGAGGCGTGAAGATACGCCTTGGAGTCCAAAGGATTCAAACTGAGCAGGACCAAAACAGAATACTTCAAGTGCAAATTCAGTGCTGCGAGGGATGAAGCAGACATTAATGTGAGGTTTGCCACTCAACTTATCCTTAAGAGGGAAAACTTTAAGTATCTAGGGTTTATCATTCAGAGTAGTGGCGATATCGATGATGATGTCACACATCGTACTGGGGCAGCATGGACTAAATGGAGACTTGCCTCGGGAGTATTGTGTGACAAGAAGATTCCACCTAAACTCAAAGATTAGTTTTACAAAATGGTGGTTAGACCATTTCTGCTGTATGGGGTGGAGTGTTGGCCAACAAAAAAGCACATGTTCAGAAGATATATGTCGCAAAGATGAGGATGTTCAGATGGATATGTGGCCACACAAGGAGTGATAAGATTAGGAATGACACCATTTGGGAGAAGCTAGAAGTGGCCCCTGTGGCTAATTAGATGAGGGAAGCGAGACTGCGATGGTTTGGACATATGTAGAGAAGGAGTACCAATGCACCTGTTAGGAGGTGCGAGAGGTTGGTTTTGGAGCTACACGAATGGGTAGGGGTAGATCGAAGAAGTATTGGGGGGAGGTGATCAGACAAGACATGGAGAAACTTGATCTCACCGAGGACATGACCTTAAATAGAACGGAGTAGAGGTTGCAAATTACAGTAGTAGGCTAATGAGTTGGTATGGTTAGGTGGATGTCTGGCCTTGGGGTTTAGTAGGCTAGCAGGAATAGTTGTGATTATATCATATTTGTCATATTGTATTTACATATTGTTATGTGTTCTTCGTTATTAGTCGCCCTTTCTATTCCCTTTCATTTCCTTTTTTGTCATATCTGGTTTATTCTGCTTATGGGTTTTTGAGAAATTCTTCCTTTTTTCGAAAAACAAAAATTTTTATTTAAAAATGAGTGATTGATCATAATAATTTCAAATATATTTCATTAATTTGAAGTTGTATTTGGAATTTTGAAAATGCCTAAAACCCTATTTTTCACTTTTATAAATTTTTCTTTTTCAAATCTAACTTAAATTTTTTATTCTTATAAAATAATCTCGTATAAATTGAATTTCCAAGTTTAAATCATATTTCACGTGGAAAAAAAAATTTAAATTTAAATATTTATGGTAAGAAAAACTTCAACTCCGACTTTAAAAATTTCAAATAAAGTGTAATTCTTTTCTACGGTCGATTCTTTCAAAGTTTTCACAGTTTACTTATTCTTTTACCTTCTCAACGTATTCCTCCCTTTTTCATTAGCAAGAGTAACTTTTATGAAGGCAAAACAAGTCCCTCCTTTTCATTAGCAAAGTATCTTTTTATGAAGGCAACCAGCCTATACGAAACAGACTTTGTTGCTAAAACTTCAATAATAAGAGTCTGATCTGCTCGCTAAAGAATATGTGATTCTTCCGAAACGAAGTAGTTGGTTTCAAAATTGTTGTTTCAACATATTTAGCTGAAACTGTTTCCAGTTCAGTCTATTTTGGTTTATCTTGTGACGTTTGTTTTTTCTTTCTTTTCCTTCATCCTTCTTCTCCATATCTAGTTAATAAATTTTTTAGACAAAGGACCCAGGAAACAACTTTTACATTTCACCCTCTCTAAACTTCACTCGTTGAATTCCACTTATTGTTGTAGTGTTTGTTTAGGTTGTACAGAACTATGCTGAAGGAGCTATTTTCACCAGCAGCTGCTGCAAATAAAACTTTGCTTTTCCTTAGTCAGAAGAGAGTCCAAGAGAAATGAAATCATTAAAATCACTGGAAATTTAATAGATAAGGAATATGAGAAAGTGGTCACTCTTATGAGCTATGGCGGAAAAGAATTAGATGGAACAAGGAAAAGGAGGAAATTCGAGTCGGGCCTTTTATGGAGAAGGGTACTTTGGAGATTATAAAAACATGTAAAGGGTATAACTACCAACTACCTGTGAGGCTAAAATCAATAAGTCACAAAAACAAGCCCAAAAAAAATTAGGGTGGTCAAATCCACACCCCCTTCTAATAAGGGTAGGAAAGCTTTAGAGCAGGTTCAAATAAACAATATCTGGAAAAAGCACTTATCCCAGACCTCTGAGAGACATCAAATGGTATAACAACATACCCAATGGAGTCTAAGAAAGATAGAACATACGCAAACCTTACCACTACCTTATAGAGGTAGAGAGGCTATTTAACTCAAAATCGATGGGTTCTCATAGATGCAGTGATTCAGAGTCTAGAACAGCAAAATCCATAAAAACAAACATTTCCATGCGCAACTATCGTATCATAGGAGAATATTTGGCGATAATGCTTGCCCTCGCTTTATTAGAAGACCATAACATAAGCAGGATAAATCTAGCTACTCGGAGAATTGCATCAGATCAGAAGAGGGCGGAGCTACTAATCTGCACAAGGTTTACAATTATAGAACACCAAAATGACCTATATACTAAAGAAAATGGAGACGAAATCACTGTACAGAATCACTTTACTCCTACTACTACTCTTTCCCCCTCATTAGCCATGAAGATAATCGCATTTAGAACCCTTTATGCATCGGTTGTTCGTATTATAAGGGCAGGGGACGTTCTTCTTGAACCCACCTCTAGATGGCCCTCTATTCCCAAAAGACGACTGCCTATCCCAGTTCCTACCATGAGAACCCTTGTTGTCCCTCGGACCAGAGAATCTCCCATCTTGATGGTGATCATTATTTCTTGCCCCCCGACTCCCAGTAGGTGCAACCCTACCTTGATTGGAATCCCCTTGAGGTGGTCCTTGGGCAAGTGCTCCAGGAGTTCCAGTTCCCATACCCCATCCATTACCTGATGTAGGCCCTTGAATAGTTGATCCAACGCTCCCTGTTGGAGCGACCCAACCTGGATTGGCATTCCCAGGCATCACACCCTGAACCCCAGGGTTCCCGGATGGTGTAACCCATCCAGGATTAGAATTTCCAGGAAGTGGCCCAGTAGGAGCCCAACCAGTATTTACATTCCCTGGAGGCATTGCTTGAACAGCTGCTCCCCAATTCACATTCATGATTGCTGGTACAGGTCCACCCCAGCCCACATTTGGATTTCCAGGCATCATACCCCAGCCAGGGTTATTTTCAGGTCTTAACGCTGAAGTAGAACTTGCATTATCTTGCAAACCAGCACCCCATGGAACAGTAGGCATACTTGTAGGCTGTATGATCTGTTGGCTGCCTTGAGCTGGTGCATTCCAATAATCAGGTTGAGGCAAAACTGAGGCACCTACATTTGAAAAATTCCCAGCAAGATTCTGAACAGGTGACGGTGTAGTGCCCCAATTACCATATCCCTGGGACTGCCCTGATGCCACAGCAGAAACGCTTGGCTCACCCTTAGAAGGTGCAGCTGCAACCCATGTATGAACATCCACACTCGGGTTCTGCATATTAAGAGATTCTGACTGGAGAGCTGCTTGCTGTGCACCAAGTTGGCTATTCATCAGTGCTGTCTGTTGTTCACTAACCACAAATGATTGTGCATTCTGCAAAGAATACCCAGACTGTGCAGCAATTACCTGCTCAGAAGTAGGCACAGGACCAAATTCACTACCAGAATTCACATAATTATTTTCCGATCCCCTAACTGAATGCCCACCAAAATTTTGAACAGAAGCAGATGTATTAATCCCATCAACTGGTATAGCTGGAGGAGATTGGAGAACTCTATTGCCACTAGAATACGAATTTCCACCTGCTACAGAAGGCCCATCTCCTCCAACCCAACCGGCAGTATTCTGCTTTGGAGTAGGAGACGGGAGATTCAAAGAATCATCATTACTCCATCTCTCGGTAGAAAGAGCAGAAACATCACCAGAAGTCATTCCACCTCCAGACGGAACCAAACGACGAGAATTCTGAGATCCAACATTCTGGTCAACTTGAGGTCTCTCTCCATTTTGATTCTGCAGAACAGTTGCTGAAAGTATATTGTCAACTGCTGATGGCACTTTCTCAAACCTCCCTGCCAATGCATCAGTTAAAAGAACAGATTCCTCCTCTTTATCCGAAGATCTCCATATTGTCAAATCAGCAGGGAAGTATCCTGTATTGCTCCATTTACGCAACTGGACCATAGAAAATGGTCCCTGAATTTTTCCAGAAGGATCCTTGTAATGCCATATTTTTTCAGCTTCATTGATCTTGATGGAACTTTCTGTAACCTTACCCTGGAGTGTAGCTGGAGAAGAAACCGATGATGCACCAGAGAATGACTCTGTTCTTGACAAAAATTGGTTATTTCGTCCCATTGGCTCAGAAAGAGCGGTAGAAGTCGGCTTCTCTGATTCTGCTTCCCTATCTCTTCCTTCCATCCATGTGTCTTCATTCAGTCCCCCTCCAGAATGCACACCATCTTCACTTCGGCTCAAAACGTTTTTGCCAGAGGAACTCCTGTTTAGTTCAAAGTTCTTTGAAGAAAATTTTCCTGCAGCCCCCCAAGAATCTTTTGGAGGGAAGTTGCTTCTTGGAGAAATTGGCCCACGTCCTCTCCGGTTAAGACCTGAATCTCTAGACCTCGTAAAAGCATCTGCATGAGAAGTAGCAACTGTCAAATTATACACAGCAAAAGGAATATTATCTGTAACATATGAAGAAAGGGAACTAATAGAACCTCGTCTATCATTACTTTCACTGTCCTCATCCTCAGACTCATAGCTCGGGTCCATTTTTGGATCCGCATGTATTTCTGGAACTTCTTCAAGTCTACGGTGACGCTCATCGGGAGTCTTCAAGAGCTGTAGTTTCTCTACACATTCTCTAAGTGTAATCATCAGTTAAGGAGTATACAACAAGCAAAGACCAATATATGGGGGAAGAGAGAATTGCTTCTAAAGGGGTCATTTTGTTAGGTGGATGGTCCATAATTGATCGGGACAACACAGTATTCAAGGTCCAAAATTCAAGCAATGCCAAATTGAGGATACGTTTACTCAAATAGCACCAATATACCCATCTATGTTGAACAACATATAACAATAATTAAAAGGAGATATGAGAAAAAATGGTAACACATGAATTACCGCATGAGCACAGAACACTAGTGATATGGCGACTGAATCCTAATGCAAACCCGTCCATAACCCGAAGTGCATATGAGAAATAGAAGTGTGCATATGAGAAATCAGCAAACTTTAATCCATTCTCTGATATCAAAAAAATTTATTATTAGGCCCTAGCATTTCACACAATTTGTGGACCCAACAGTCCCTGCCCATGGAGAAGGAAAATGAAAACAAAGAAGACTAAATATTACACTGCAGTTTGATATTGGCAGGAGGGAAGGGGAAGAGAACAGAAATGATAAAATTGTTACGAATAAAGGATATTCCTTTTTGCGCCCTTTCTCACTTGCTCTATCACGAAGATGACTGAGACGGAGTAACTCTGATTCCAGCCACTGAACAACAGCAAAAAGAATCATGTAAGATATATTAGAACAAGTTGGTAGACCAATAGCGGATGACCACAAGCAGAAGGAATCCATTAGAAGCGCAATCAAAGAACACAATCAGTATAGAGCATACCCTAATAAATTTTATTCATACCAAAAGGAAAAGATATTTTTATGTCAAAGGCCCTCAGAAAGTAGTAGCTATCTTTTCATGAAATATCACCAACTACGGCTATGTACTAAGGAGTCGTTTGGTGTGAGGTATAAGGCATAATAATACAAGGATAAAATGTAGGATAATTTTATCCTGTGTTTGATTGGAGGTTTTACATAGTCATGGGATTATTTATCCCATCATTTATACCTCAGTTAATCCCAATATAACTTATTCCCAACCAAACGACCCCTAAGAGGACAAAAACGAGCAGTCAGCAAATCAAACAGTGAACCTTTAGGATGCAAAAACTGAACTCCAAAAGGTTTATGGTTATATTTGTTGATGAGACTTCTCCAATGCTCAGAATGCAAAAGGTCAGTTACAAAGATCTAAAACCTACAAATTTCCCTCTTCCATTTGCAATATGTCCTCCTCTATTTTCTCTCATAAATGTCCCAACTCCTAAATCACTAGTAGCATCTCCGACGCTTAATCTGCAACGTGCTCACTGCCAGAACTTCTGTCTTTAGTAAGGTAAAGATTTTATTTATATTAGGGGTAAAAATCCCAGTATAAAAGTAGATAAACTGTATGTCAAGGACCAGGCACCGGAGGTCAAATAAACAGTTCGCTAGTCCACCAAGAGGCAGATGTAAATCGGATTTCGACAAGGTAACTCATGAGATTGCACATGTATTCAGGGACAGAATACACAGCCACACAGAATAAGACAGAAACTCCCTTGGTTCCAGTTCTAAAAATGTAACAAAGGATCTGCCGTAAAAGGAACTTCTAACCAGCTGCTGAATAACTTTCTTCTACCTTATTAATTACTGGCACATATTTAAATGACTATCCTATTTATATCGAAAGAAATAGTCAAAAGAACTTCCATTTCACCTACATCATTAACTCTTGCTGCATGTATTTCCATGGCCTTGTCAAGAATATCACCCTGCGAATAAGCCAAGTTAATCAGCAGAAATGAAAATAAATGCAAACCTGAAATAATAATCAATATCAGGCTGCATCATACCACTGTTGGTCTGTTAATGAGTCCACATCTTATACTCTGCCGCAGACGCTTGCATTCTTCCTGAAACGTCAGAAGAAGATATATGTCAACAGCTTGAACAGAATACAAATACTATTTCTTGACAAGTATGATTTCATTAAATCAGAGGCAGACCTAGGATTTAACAGTCGTGGGTGTACCATTTCAGTCTATGTAAATCTATAACTAATCATAATAATGAAAATCTTCAATCGCTCTTTGCGGTTAATTTCAATTCAGTGTAATCAATTTTTTATTTACAAATTCGTGAAATGATCAATGGACCAAGATCAGTTCAATTTATTGTCCAAAATCAGTTCAATTTATTAAGTTCATTCACTCTCATTTCGGTTTTAGTGAATAAAATTAAAAGAAGATTGATAAAAGAATTGTTTTTAAATTTCTTAAAAGTACGCATATCAATCAGATTGGTTTGTGAAAAAGCATCTCTCTGTTTTTCTATATTGAATAGTTCACTTCTATAATTTTCTTTTCGCATTTCATGGGATTAATCTCTTCTTTATATATTATATTTCAAAAATACTGAAATTAATAACAAATAATCAAAGGCAATTTAGAAAGCCATCACAACTTTCATAATATCATATAACAAGCAAATCAAAACACACTAAATAATTAAATTCAACTCTATTTTAAACTAAGGTTGAAAGAGCGTTGGCAGTATAAAAGAACAAAAGAAAAACAAAAGCGTCAGAAATGAAAAGGAAGGTAGCGTAAAAATCAGCATAAAGGAATAAGAAACTTAAAAATAAAAAAGGAAAATATAAAGGAAATGTTTGAGAGGCTGGGAAAGCCTGATAACCAAGTAAATTGGACTAAAACCAGATTTGAACCTGGATCTCTCCCGCGGAGAGACTTTAGGCAACCACTGGGCTGTGCACCAGCTCATTCTTTATTCACACGGGGTGCAGTTACTATATGACAGTTATTTCAACATATTTACATGCAGTTACTATATGACAGTTATTTCAACATATTTACATGTAAATATTGACATTCTTCCAAAGTTTGCGGGTGCCAGTGACCCATCACCTTTACATGTAGGTCTGTCTCTGCATTAAATGCTGCACCATGAAGGTGTTAATATGGATGAACAGAAGACAATACCAACTCCAGCTTCTAGATCATTGTTTCTTTTCCATGAGGACAGGTGAAGATCATAAAAGTAGCACATATGTGCAACATGGATGAAACAATACCCACTTAGGCAAAAATTTATAAAAATTCCTTTTGGGAGTCTGGGAATGATCTTTAATCGAGTTCAAACTAAAAAAGTAACCCAAAAACCAATGTAGTGGGCAAACTTTCTGGTTGCCACATAAACCTTTCCCTCTTGTTTCCATGTTTTCATTTTTGGCTGTCCCTTCCTCGTCTTGAGGGTTTTCCTTTATGCAATGACTGGATTCCAGGATTCTACTACAGAATGGGGAGTGATGACCTCTCCCCTCCATCACAATACAACCCTCTCCCTCGTCTTAAGGGACTCTTTCACGCAACGCCTGAATTCCAGGGTTCTACTTGGGAATGGGGAGTGATGCCTCCCAACTCACCCACCAAAGGAAGGTCATTTATGTGTGTAAGATGATATAGAAAGACAAGGAAAGGTGGTTGATACCAAGCACGGCATTGTAAAGCATGCAGAAAAAGAAGGTTTGGAAAAAAAGACCCCACCCCCGGGGGCCCCCCCCAACCCCTAGTCCCCCAATAACCCCCCCCCCCCCCCCCCCCAAGTTGCCAAACAACAATGCAAACAGCAGTCAAACTCCAGTGGTGCCCTGGAGGCCTTGCTTTAAACAGCACTTTTAGTCCTCCCGAAAACTCTTAATTATAACAAGAAGCTTCACTATATCATGATAAGAACTTCTGTGACCTTCATACATTGCTTTCACTTCTATGTTAGATAAAATTTAGGCTTACAAATAAAAATTCTTCCTAGAACTTTGCTTTTTTGCAACTTAAACATTTTGACTATTCAAGGTTTCTATTACCACTGCTACAATTTTCAATGCCTACTTCTACTCTGGACGAAAATTTGGTAGGTTTTTCACACCCCAAGCATGTGGGATTTTTTGAAGTTCAAATAAATTCTATTATTTTTTAGTCTTGCATATATTAATCACCTTTTCCAACCATAACTTCAAAAAGATTGGATGGTAATCAGTTTTTAAGACAAGGTAACAGTTCTAACAACTTTTTTTTTTTTTGAGAGAGAAGCTAACAGTTCTTACTTCTAATTGTAAACATTTCATTTTACTTCAAATAAAATTATTTCCGTTTAAAACTCACACACTTTGGTAATCCATGTAACAAGCTTGACCAGAACTCTATTTTTCAATGAATCTATTCTTTTTTATTTAAACTTGCTCGTATTTTGATAATCCATTTTTTCCAGCAAAATCTGCATCAAATTTAGCTGGAACCTAAGTTGGTAGGACTCTGTGCAGGTCTCAGATACAAATGCAGATCTAGGGGTTGGATCATGTATGATCTAAATTTTAAGATTCCGGAGAAACGGATACGAGTGCAAGGATTTTTGGCGAAAAATAATTCAAATATCTAAAAATAGAGTTACAAAACCTAAATTATGAGTTAAAAAACATTGATCTAAGGGGAGAACTTTGGAAGGAGACAAAAGGAAAGGATGTAACAATAGAAATTTATAAATACAAGGTATTCCATTTTTTCAATTTCACCGTAGTTTTTATTTAGATAGAAATCACTGAACCTGTCCAAAATTTCTCCCTTAAAATTTGGTCGAAGTACACAAAACCAGTTGACCAGATCATATACCAATTCCACACCCACATTCACGTCCGCATTGTATCGACACAAGTGCAGCACCGAAAGTGAAAAGTCCAAGCAACTTAGGCTGGAACTCTATATTTATTTTTTAGCAGAACAACAATTCTATATTTTAAATAACAACATATCTAGTGTAATCCCACAATGGTTTTGGGAGGCTGGTAGGTACGGAGGCTTACCTTTACCTTATGAAGATAGAGAGGTAGTTTTCAATAAGACCCTCAACTCAAGTAAAGCATATCAAAAAACCAAGTATATAAAGCAAATATAGTAGCAAAGAGATCACCCACTAGTGGGATTTGGAGAGGGTAGAATGTACGCAGACCTTACCACTACCTCATAGAAGTAGAGAGGTTGTTTCCTGGGAACCCTCGTCTCAAAAACCCATAAGCAAAATAAACTAGATATGACAACAAGGAAAAGAAAGGGAATAGAAAGGGCGACTAATAACGAAAAGCACATAAAAATATGTAAATACAATAAAATTAACACACATACGACAGATAATGACAAATAGTGATATAAACACGACTATTACTGCTACCCTACTAGACCCCAAGGCCAGACATCCACCTAACCCTACCAACTAATTAGCATGCTACTCTAATCCGCGACGTCCACTCATTTCTATCTAAGGTGATGTCCTCGGTGAGATCAAGTTTCGCCATATCTTGTCTGATCACCTCCCACAATACTTCTTTGGTCTACCTCTACCCCTCCGTGTAGCTCCAAAAACCAACTTCTCGCACCTCCTAACAGGAGCATCGGTACTCCTTCTCTGCACATGTCCAAACCAACGCAGTTCGCTTCCCTCATCTTATCAACCACAGGGGCCACCTCTAGCTTCTCCCGAATGGTCTCATTTATCACTCCGAGTGTGACCACACATCCATCTCAACATCCTCATCTTTGCGACATGCATCTTCTGAACATGTGCATTTTTATTAGCCAACACTCCACCCCATACAACAGAGATGGTCTAACCACCATACTGTAAAGAGATCATGCTAAAAAAAAGGGAGAACAATAGCAACAACAAATAATACAATAATTGAAGCACAGAAAACATGTAATATTAAAAGTTGAAGAATAAGATAGTAGGAGATAACATTACTTGTAAAGGAACTCGACAATGTTCGACTATCTACGAACTTTCTACCCTATCCTCGACCTCCATATCTTCCTATCTCAGATCATATCCTCGATAAGTTGAAAGCTTTTCATGTCCATGTCTAATCACCTCTCCGCAAGACTTCTTGGTCTACATCTACCTCTCATTATACACACTATAACTAACATCTCACACCTCTTCACTGGTGCATCTATGCTTCTCTTCACATGCTTAAACCATCTCATCTTGCCCACAGAGGGGCCACTCCCCCCTGCCCCGGATAACTTTGTTCCTAGCTCTATCTCTCCTAGCATGCCCACACATCCATCTCAATATCCTCAATTTCACTACTCTCATTTTCCTGGCATGCAAGTTCTTGACCGGTCAACACTCCGTCCATACCACATAGCTGGTCTGACCATCACTATATTTTGAACAAGTTGCATTTATTTCAATTAAAAAGATCTGTTTATACTTGCTCTTTGGAACTACATTTTCCGAATAGATTTGCAACAAGTTTGATTGCAACTCTAGTTTTTGGGCTAAATCCAGTGCTTTAAACAAAAAAGAACAAACAATGAGAGGGGAAAAAGAATAATAACAAATATTATGTGGTTGAATCAACTAATCATGGTATATGGCAATTAGTTACTGGAACAGATAGCCACATGGGGGCTTACTTTTTCTTCCAAGCTCATGTGCTAACAAAGAGCTGAAACCAATCTTCGTGTAACTTGGCATGTTCGGTGAGAATAGATACTGGAAACGGTAGTCAAGGGGGTTAAAACCACCTAACATAATTTATGTCAAGTTGCAAACTGAGCCAAGTTTCACAAATTTGCTTTTGAATTACCTAAAATTTACCAAAAAATTGTGTTTCTCCTTAATCTATTTGTAATCAAAAGCTTGTGACATGAAAACAAGAAAAAAATAAATTTGTGAGAAATTTCTCTCTTTTCTGTTGATTATATTATTCACCAGGATTTCAATTAGTATCCAGGTACTCTTTTCTCTCTTTTCTACCATTTTCCTTATCTTGCACCAATTTCAGAATGTCAAACTGGCAAACTGTACATCATGATGTAACACGTGAAACACATATTCAATCACCTCTGTGAAATCTTGATTTGAGATTGTATCGATTGATAAAACCTCTGTCTTGTTCAGATTTAAGATTTCCAGCATAATATCAGTTGTCCTCTTGCCAAGTTTGTATGGTTCAGTAGCTTTGCTTGTACCTACAGCCAGGATCAAATTGTTCAGAAAAAGAAGTCGAGCAGCTTCAAATAAAATGCATGTACATAATGATATCATAAAAGCAAGAAAATAAAAAAAAAGGTGCAAAAACAATGTCCTGAAAATGAAATGTAATTACCTACAACTTGCACCAGCCTATAAAGGTCCTGCTTCTGAGCGTTACCAGAAATTCGTATCCTCAAAAAGGTTCCAACAACTTTATCATGGAATTTTTCATCATCTTCAAGAAGATCCTCCACCAACTTTCGTCTTAGGTAAATTAAGCTGATGTTATGCACATCAATAGCCGCATACTCATCAAGATTTGATTGAGGTCCCCTGTTTTCACCTTTCTTACGCTTACGTTTCCTGTCTTTGACTCCCCTTGTAAGAGTGTCAGCATTAGCATCAGCTTCAAACTGATTAAATTCTGTATCAACTACACTACCTTGAACATCATCAGTCTGAGAATCCTCTTTCATAAGAAAATGAGACTCAAGTAGTTTTAACATCTCAAAGTGCCCAACACGTGCTTTTCCAAATAGCCTTTCAAGTCTTGAATCACATACAATTTGACTTTTACGACGAGGATCCCGCAGTTTGTTTGTTTTGATATATTCAAGCAGCAGAGCTTGCACATCAAATTGAGAAAGAACAGAAGTGTCACCACTTTTCATATGCTTAACGAATTCAAGAAGCTCTTTAGATGCCCACTCAGTGGTGCCAGCTGTGGAGAAGCCTTCGCTAATAGTAACAGCTGTAGTTGTGGCATCTTCTTCCTTTCCAAGAGATTTCGGACGTTTCCTTAGCTTTCTTCTTTTAGTTTTACTGGCTTCCAATGTCTCAACAGAAGCATCTGAACCAGAACCTCCATCATCATTATAGTCAAATTGTGCCTCGGACAGTTCTTTTTTAGAAGCTGACATATCAGCTCCCTTCCGAGGACTTTTGGCATCAGCAATTTCATCTGAAGATAAAGATAGTTTTGCTTTTAAATCCATTAAGTAGTCCTTGAACAGATATTCAAAGCTACTCTTGTCATCAAAATCTATCGGACCCTGGGCCAGCAAAGTGCAAAAAGCTCAGAACTGTGCTAAAGGTTTAGATTAGAAAGACTACCAGTTTAAAGAAGAAGAAATTAGAAGAATCAATAAATTACCACCAGAAAAACAGAAAGTAAAAACACAGAATTGTTCATGGTGCTAGCAACCGCTTAAAAGAGAACTTGAGCCATTCTATTTTATACTATATCAGATGATATTTAGATAATTTAATCAAACAAACCAAAATTGATCTCAACATCCATATATTATATGTGTAGTACACCACCAATAAACCCAACCCACCTAGAGTATTTAACTAGGTCTCTCGTAACCACCTTGGTGTAGGCATGTACCACAAAAGTTACAACAACAACAACATAACCAGTGGAATCCCACAAGTGGGGTCTGAGGAGGGTAGAATGTACGCAGACCTTACCACTACCTCATAGAAGTAGAGAAGTTGTTTCCTGGGAACCCTCGTCTCAAAAACCCATAAGCAGAATAAACT
>JAPFFP010000009.1:804985-832674 GCA_026153255.1 Solanum medicagineum | reverse complement strand
CATGAATCCAAACTGATTCTCCGAGATAGATACTACTCTTCGCACCCTCATCTCCACTACTCTCTCCCAGACCTTCACAGTGTGGCTTAACAACTTGATACCCCTATAATTGTCACAGTTTTGAATATCCCCCTTATTCTTGCAGGACAGTAAATTATCTTTTCCTCCACCGCAAGATAACAGGTCAAGTATGGAGGATGTTCCTGGCACTCGGAAGTATCACATGGGTAATGCCCGGAAAGATTTCTGAAACTCAAGCAACTTGGGAAGAAGCAGATTTGGAGGCCAGAGAAAGAGGAAGATGGAGAATGGTTCCAGCTTGTATATGGTGGACAATACGGAAAGAGAGGAATTCCAGATGTTTTGAAAATAGGAGCAATTCTGTCCAACAGATCAAAATGAAATTGAATTTTTCTCATCTGTTTTTGGTGTAGACATTCTCACTCGGTGGAAACTGTTGAAAGTCTAGATGTATTAGACTCCCTCTGGAAGACTAGAATAACTCCAGTTTCTTTCATTTGAGGTAAATATGGTGCAAGTCAATCAATGTTCAGTTTGATCTTGATCATTTATATAGAAATATAAGAAATTACCAATTTCAGAAAAAAAACAACATACCCAGCGAAATCCCACAAGTGGGGTCTGGGGAGGGTAAAATGTGTACGCAGACCTTACCTCTACCTCATAGAGATAGAGAGGTGGGTTCTGAAAGATCCTCATCTCAAAAAATATCATCCCCAAAAGCAGAAAATACTAGATATGAAACGACTAGAGTGGACAACAAATGAAAATTTATAAAGACAATAAAAGTATAAAATAAATGACTAACAATAACAACACAATATATAAGGACATGACTACCCCTACAAACCTACTATATTCTACCCCTACTAGCCTTCTAACCTTGTATCCTAATACGTTTCTACTCTAATACGTGTTCTATCTAAGGTCATGTCCTTGGTGATACGAAACTGCGCCACATCCTGTCTAATCACCTCCCCCTCAATACGTTTTCTGTCTACCTCTACCTCTCCGAGAAACCCCTAAATCCAACTCTCGCACCTCCTGACTATGTTCTTTAATTTTCTTGGAATCTTTCTTTATAAACGCTTCAAATTAACTTGCAGCAACTTATATTTTAATTGTATGGTAATCATTGTTAAAAAAAAAAATTATGCATGTTCATGGGATGTTCGACAACATTCATTTGAGAATGACAAAATCCAATCAACAGCTCAAGAAGATAGCAAGTCTGGTAGAACTACATACATCATTGTCTTCTTTGCCGAAGCCTTCTATTAGTTTGACAGTTCTCATGCAGTTCTTGCAAAAGCCCTTGTTTCCTCTTACACATAGGATGACCTCGTCTTTGATGCATCCTTTGCACAATGAAAATGTACATGTGTAGCACAAATAGCACGCGTTCTTCTGACAAATAGTACACTGATGCCAACCTAAAAAGTACAGAAAGAGCTACTGTGTTAAAGGAGTAGGCAACTAGAAGAAGAAACATATTTCGAAGTTTTAATAAACGATATAGCAGATGGCAGTTTGTTTTTCTGACAAAAATAGCAGATAGCAGTTTATTCATACATGTACAGAAGATAACTGAGGAAGGGTACTTAAGGTGATACTTTAGAGCTCTCAATGATCGAACTTCTTTATTTAATCAACTTTATCAATATAATAGTTTGTTGATGAATTTTTCCATGCAATACTATAAGCACAAGCCAACAGAAGTTTCCATCATCTCAAGGAAACACAGGAATTAGGAATCAGTTGCAGAAGTGAACAATACAACTCTAGCAACTTCACATGTTCCCAAAAGTCATCATTTCTCCACTCAGGAACCCAAAGAGCCATTGATTGTTCACTGCCCACATGAGGTAAATTGCACACAAACTATGCATAGAAATCGGCACAGGTGGGCCGGGCAAGTGGGCCTTGGTGGTATAATTGTTGATTTGATGAACCAAATTTCAAACTTGTTGGCCGGACTTGGCGATACTTGACGATAACGGTTTGTGGTGCCTGGGTCAAGGAGGCCGGTGATGATGGTTGTGCACAAGGTCGTCGGTGGTGGTTGTGTGGTGATGAGAAGAGATCATGGATGTGCATTTGCAGCAGCTGGTGGTGGTTGGTGGTGGCTGGTGGTAGTGGGGGTGGTGGAAGTTTGTAGTAGAGGTAGCTGGTAATGACTATTGGAGGAGATTGTTGACGGTGCACATACTGGTGGTTATGCAGGGGAGGCTACAGTGAAGATGGTTGGCGGTGGCGGAAGTGGTTGATGGTACATGTACTGGGTGGTTGTGGCGCTCACTGACGGAGATGGTTGTGCAGTCAATGCGGGTGATAGAAGCGATTGATAGTGATTGCAGGTTATAAGAAAATTGGTGGGGGAGGTAGTTGTACAGTTGTAATGTTATATTCACGAGATCTTCAAGTTAACATCTTAGTATTTTAGGACTTGGGACAATATGTGGATAATGAATAATTCAGACCTATTAAAAGCTAATAGGTCATAATTGCTGGTAGGTGGTTGCGAAAGAAAAAACAAGGCACTTAACAGGCTGAGCCCAGAATGATTCATATTCAAGAATACATTAAGTGGCAATAAATGGAGCCTATATGTACGTCTTGATACCAAAGTCACCGTTCTTCATTTTACGTTGTACTACAATATCTCATGTAGTAAATGCGACTTGCTTGAGCTTAGTTTTGCTGAGTTTAATGCATTTCCACTTCTCTGTTAATCAGGTGGCTTCTATATCTAATTAGCAGAAACAATGGCAAAGTTCATTGGCATCTAAAGACAATTGGTGCTTTCTATCATTGCAGCACATTTCATGGGTCTTTTATGTATCTAGGAATAAGCAAATGTTCTGTTCTTTTCTCAATAAGCAAGCATGTAAAACACCATTAAAATGGTGCGGCAGATGTATAGTGTATTTAGATTTTTTTAAAAAAAAGACGTGTTCCTTTCTCCTCCATTTAGATGTGATGTGGATCTTCCATGTTCTGATAAACCAAGAATCTAAGTCTCTGGTTCACGAAGCTCAGCCAAGAAGCTCCGTTAACATTATTGTCATGTATTTTATTTTTTTGAAGAATGAATTATTGTCATGTATTTTCAAGATGCTGGAAGTAGGAAAAATACAGATGAGGAAAGATAAAGCACTTAGCATAGATCAATTTAGATGAAGCCTAGTCACTTCAGCCACATTCAACTTAAAGTTGACAAATGCATGCTGTCTTGCGAGAAACTCGAACAAAGAAATAGTGCTTAATTGTTTTTTTCCATTTAAATCTTGGCACAAGGCCTTTTTATTGGCTGAGAAAATATATACAAATACAAGAATCCCAACCCAAAAACGGGTCAGGCCCAAAGTCAAAGAAACAGAAAACAAAACAAAACAAAACAAAAGACAAGACAGAAATAGGAAAGTAACACGTCTGAACTCTCGGGAAGAGGTCAACCCTAGAACGAGTGCTCAATTGGGACGGAAATTATCGACAACATTCTTCATTGTACTCATCCTCAATCTCCCAAAGATAAAAATAGTCTAGACAACATTTAATGAAGAAACAAAAATAAGAGAAGGGAAAGGAAAGGAAAAAAAAAATAAGCCAACAAAAAGAAAATAAGTAAAAAAATATTCTAGGGCACTACTAAAAATATAGAATGGATACAATGTTCCAGCTTTTGACAACCTTGTACTACAGACCCCGAAAAGCAACTAAACACAAGTGATCAATGAATTTTAAGTAACAAACTGTATGCCATTTTACCAAGCGAAGACTTTTAAATTCCCAACCAAAACTGTATAATATCAGAATGTAAAAAAACTGAATATGCATCAGACATCATATTTATCATCGCACTAGGGAATGGCAGGACATTTTCTCCCTCATCTATATCCAATTTCTGATGGGTTAGAACAGATTTGGGTTTTACTCCTTCCTATAACAGAATGTGGAGTTGTCAAGACTATCACGGAGGTTACACAGCTTTCCTCTTTCCGCTTTGAATGGAAAAATGACCATTACCTTTGCTTACCAAATCCCTTTTCACTCTAATCAACCATAGCATCAAACTGTTTTTCAAAAATGCTGGAACCCACTAAAGATGCAAAGAAGCAGTTCCCAGCCAACGTTCAGAAGATCAGAAAAGATAAGAAACAAGCTTGAGAACCACTTGGAATAAAAAGGAATAGGATGTTATTTCAAGGTAGCTAAACCATCTTGGTATGTTATTAATGAATAAAGTTCGATTTATCAACGAAAATATTGTCCCACAAGATTTATTTTAAATTTCAAAATAGAGAGTATTGTTGGCTTATTTAAAGAAGCTTACAAATTGAAGTGTGGAAGACATATCAATGTGTATTTCTATCTTTAACAAAATTAATACAACAAAACTTGGTGGTACATTAATCATGTTACTAAATAAAGTCAGATGATTCAACAAAAAGGTAGACTAATGCACTCACCACAATTCCATCGACCCTTGGCACGAAAGAATTCCTCATCCCTATCAATACAAGAAGGATGATATGCTTTGGTACAACCCCTTAATATCAAAAACAACCACCACGTGAGCAAACTCCAAAAAACACAAACACAGCAAAATTCAACAGAAATATGGTCCAAAAATAAATAAACTTTACCTACGGTCACATAGCACCAAATCCCCTCCATCAAAGCAAATGAAGCAAACATCCTCTCCTATAGTCTTCCTACTTGAAGCTCTTCCTCCAGACTTGGACTTCACAGTACTCTTAGTATTCTTCCTCTTCCTCTTTGCTCCAGAAGATTTTCCTGATTCAGTCAATTCAGTTTCAGTCTCTATTTCAGTAGTAGTTGCATTAGCAGCCTCATCTTCAGCACCGGTCCCTATGTCCTCCTCGTTTAGATGAACGGGGTCCTCTTCTTCATGCTTCATTGTATCCATTTCAGTAGTAGTTGCATAAGCAGCATTGTCTTCAGCACTGATCCCTTCGCCCTCCTCATCTAGAGGAACAGGTCCCTCTTCTTCATTTTTAATAGTATTCATTTCAACGTCTTTCTCAGACTCTATTCTAGCTTCAACAGCTGAAGTATCTACCTGTGTTGCCACTGCATTGTCTTCCTTGTATTGAGTCACAACCACTTTCTCCCCATTGGCAGCCTTGTCCTCCTCATCTAGAGGAACGGGTTCCTCTATTTCATGTTTCATTGCAACCACTTTGACATCTTTCTGAGACTCTATTCTAGCTTCAACATCTGAAATATCTACTTCTGTGGACACTTCATTATCTTCCTCGTTTCGAGTCACAAACACTTTCTCCCCATTAGCAACCTCATCCTTAGCAGATGCCCCTTTTTCCTCCTCATCTAGAGAAACAGATCCCACTTCTTCCGGCTTCATCGTAAACATTTCGACATCTTTCTCTGATTCTACTCTAGCTTCAACAGCTGAAATATCTACATGTGACACCATATCATCATTTTCTTCTGCATTAGCAGTTTTATAGTCAGTATCCATTGTTTCATTTTCCTTTTCTAGAGTGACCCCTCCTGAATCATCCAACACAACAGGAGTAATTTCCACTTTCTCGCATTCAGCTGTCTCCCTTTCCTCATTTTTCCCTAAACCTACACTACCTTGAAGAGTAGAAATGTTTACCTCTGTCACAGTCTCACCATCCTCCGTACCCTCGATACTATCATTTCTAGTCAAAACTTCTTCATTCTCGGTTTCATTTGTAGTCATAACCAGTTTCTCATCACCAGCGTCATCTGGCATACAACCGTCTGCTTCGCCCTTTGTGGCGTTCAATGCCTCTGTCACCTCATCTTTCTCCAAGGCCGTCACATTTTCCTCTGTCACCTCATCTTTCTCTAAGGCCCCCTCCGCCACCTCATCTTCCGCCAAGGCAATTACTTTTTCCTGTGTTACCTCATCTTTCTCTATAGCCGCCTCCGTCACCTCATCTTTCCCCAAGGCCGTTACATTTTCCTCTGTCACCTCATCTCTCTCCAAGGCCGCCCCTGTCACATCATCTTTCTCCAAGGTCGTTACATTTTCCTCTGTCACCGCTTCATTCTCAGTCTCCGTAACTGCCTCAACTTCGTCGGCATCATCAACATCAGCGTGCTGTGAGCTGTCTATGGCAACCTCTGATTGTTCCCCTGATGGGCCCACCTCTGGGACCGTCAAAGCCGTATCGCTCTCAACTACTGGTGTGGGTGACATGGCGGCCAATCCAGCAAGTTTTTGGTCGTCGGCCATGATAGGTTTATTGACAGAATCTTCGTCTTCCGCCATGAAAGCGGATTAAACAGCAAAACCCTAACCCTAGTTCTATAATTTTTCTTTTTAATTAAATTAAATCTATATAGTTAAACGAAGAAGAAAATTAGTATAGCTGTTGTTGATGCTATCGGAGCTCCATATATATGAAGAAAACCGATTGAAGAAAGAGAATTTGGGATTTGTGTTTGTATCGGCGTCATATGAAGAACGGTTTTTCTTGTGAAAGAGAGGGGAAGTGTGGAGTTTGGGCTAAAGAAACATGAAATTGGATGGGCCCAGAGTCAAGCCCAGCTGAGTCTGAAGGTAAAATTACAAAATCAACCTTTTTGATCCATATTAAAAAGAATATCGTCTTGCTCTAATTGGAAAAAAATTGACTTTGAAATTTTCATTTTACCTTTAATGAAATGAATCTTAACTACACAAATTTCTCAGAATGATTTTGAATCACAAATTTCAAAAATCTTACTTTTTTTCTTAAAAATCGTGTCAAATCAAAAGGTACTACATAAAACGAGACGGACTAAGTAATATATTTAAGATTTTATTTATTTATATTATAAATAAAATAAATATAATATAAATAAATCTTGGTAACGGATTCTTTTCAAACTTTTAAGCTTATTTTATGGGAATGGATAATTGGCAATTTATGTGAATAGATTTTTAAAGCGTTTTCAATTTTTTTTAATTTTATATTTCACTCTGTGTTGGGAGCTCAGATTGGAGCATACTACAGGACTCTTTTGAAAGTGACGCTTCTAACAAAATTTTCTGCATATTCAAATGTCACGACCCGCCAGTTTTTCATAAAAAGGAGGGAAGAATCTAGAGTCAAGGAGAAAAAACTAGAATCTTGGAGAGGTTCCCAAAAGACTCTAGAACATTGTGGATAAAAGTTGAAGCTCCTAGGAGACTCTAGAATAATATAAGATGAATCTTGAGAGGTATTGGAAGATTCTAGAATCGTGTAGAAATGTCTTGTAGTCTTTAGTTCTCTTCAGACTTGTATGAAAGATTCTAGAGAGGCACTAAAGTATAAATAACTTAGAGACTTACATGTAAATATTAATTACACTTTGACATCCAAGTATGAAGTATAAATAAAAGGGGTCATTTGCATTATTAGGCATCCAAAAATTATAAAGTAATGTTCCAAAGCAATACATAAGTCTTCTTTCTAAAGTTCTCTTGTTTTCTTAATCTAACGTTCCCTTAGCGATCAAGTTGAAAGGGCATGCTTATATTTGCAAGATCGTAAAAGATTCGTGAGCAAATTGACAAGTGTCACACGGAAGTCTTAGCTTGAGTTCTAAGTCCGTGACACAAAGCTTCAACTCAAGACCTCTAGTTAAGAGTAAACTTGTCTCTAATGGTGTTTTCAAACTTAATAATTCATCTTTCTACTCATATTTTTAAGGAAAAAAAAAGGATGATAAAAATCAAATGACACACACTCTCATTACTAAAAACTAGCCAAAAAACTACGAAAAATAAAGCGATGGACTGCATCACAAAAAAAGCGACGGACTAAGCGACACTGTCTGTCGCTTTCTTATTTTTTATTTGATTTTAAATATTTTAATTACAAAAAGCGACGAACTGCAACTATATGTCGTCACTTATTTTTGCGGATTTTTTCGATAAATTTTATTTATTTACTTTTAATATATTTTTATATATTGTGAAGGACTCAATGACGAAGTCCATCACTTATGTTTTTTTAAAAAAATAAATCTTTAATTATTTTAATCATATAAATTTTAATAAAGAAATAATAAAAAAATTAAAATTTTACGACGGATAGAGTGTCAATGTCCGTCGCTTTTTTAAAAAAAATCATATTTAAATAATTCAATCTTTATAATTACATTATTTATTAATTTTTCTTTAAATGTGATGGATAGAATGGGTATATTCCGTCGCTTTTTGGGTTAAAAAGATAAATTTAAAACAGATTTTTTAAAAAAAATAATATATTATTTAAAAGGGGCGACAGACTCGGGGACGCAGTCCGTCGCCCCTAAGTGAATATTGCCCCCAAATTAAATCATTTCCCCCCGACATTTCCCCTAAATTAACCCACCCACCCCTCCTCTCTCTCTGAAAACCCAAAGGACCCTAACG
This sequence comes from Solanum medicagineum, assembly GCA_026153255.1. Lineage (NCBI taxonomy): Eukaryota > Viridiplantae > Streptophyta > Magnoliopsida > Solanales > Solanaceae > Solanum > Solanum medicagineum. The sequence goes on along the minus strand of JAPFFP010000009.1, from coordinate 824,252 downwards.
ACTGCGCCCTCACTGTTTGTCATCGTCGTCGTTTGCCGCCTCTCGTCGTACATCGCCCGTCGCCTTAACTCCCCTTCTCTCTCTCTTCTCTTTTCTGTCTGCGATTTTTTAAAAAAGAATTAAAAATGTTGGGTCTTTGTTAGTTTAGCTTACATATGTTGTTGACATTGTTATATTGATTGTAAATTAGAGAAGAAAGTTTGTGTTTTGATTTTAGGGTTTAGTTTGATTTTGGTATGTTGAATTACTTTGTGATTTGGGGTTTTGGTAGTGTGAATTAAAGTGTATTTGTAGTGACTAACACTATTGGTTTGAATATTTAAATATGAATTTGTGAATGAGTATATATTTTGGATTCTAGCTTGATTTTGATATGTTGAATTACTTTGTGATTTGGGGGTTTTGGTAGTATGAATTAAAGTGTATTTGTAGGGACTAACATTGTTGGTTTGAATATTTAAATGTGAATTTATCAATGAGTATATATTTTTTGGATTCTAGTTTGATTTTGGTATGTTGACTTACTTTGTGATTTGGGGATTTTGGTAGTGTGAATTAAAGTGTATAATTTGAAGTGATTAACCTAGTTGCTTTGAATATTTTAAGTGTGAATTTGTGAATAAATATTTTTGGATTCAAGTTGGAAATGAGTTTTGAATTAGTTTGTGTTTTGGGTTTTGTTAGGGAATTAAAGTTTATTTGAAGATATTAACATTGTTGTTTTGAATATTTAATTGTGAATTTGTGAAGTAAGATTTTTTGAATTAGATCATAAATTGGAGTGTTTGTTAGTTTTAATTAATTTGTGAGTTCCCAAGTTAAAATTTAGTTTGGATTGTAGTTTATATTTATTAGAATTATTTATATAAAGCTATTGTAATCTTAATTAAATTTGGATTCTAGTTTTGAATTGGACGTATTGTACTTTAAATTTAAATGTTTGTAGTTCAACTTAGAAAAGTTAAACAAGAATGTATAAATTTTGAACTTTAGAATTTTTACATCATTGTAGGATATATTAGGTCCGTCGCTAATTAAGCCCTCGATCTCCGCAAGCTAAGGACAAAAGGTAAAGGTACTTCTCACTTTCAAAATTCTAATTATTGCATATATTAGTTTTTAAAAATTTATTCATTGTAAAATACTTATATCTTGCTTAGAGTTTCCATTTTTTGTTTTTAGCAATCTATAATTATATTTGAAATTTGAAGTATAATTTAAGTAGTTGTGAACTTTAAGTTGAGTATAATTTAGAAGTTGAAGTTTATATACTTATTAAGTTGAATTTTAGTACTTTTATACTTAGAAAAATTCTAGTTATGCACTTTTAACTTAAATTATTATATTTTATAATATTAATTAAATTTTAAGTAATTATGAACTTGAAGTAGAATATAATTTAGAACTTAGAGTTTATATACTTGTTAAATTGAATTTTAGTACTTTTATACTTAGAAAAATTCTACTTATATACTTTAGAAACTTGAATTATTATATTTTAGGATAAAAATTGAACTTTTAAGTAGGTGAACTTAAAATTGAATATTATTTAGAAGTTTAGTACTTTTTATACTTAGAAAAATTCAACTTATAACCATTTGAATATAATTTAGAACTTGGAGTTTATATACTTGTTAAATTGAATTTTAGTACTTTTATACTTAGAAAAATTCTACTTAAGGGATTTGTATTGTGATGCTTCCTAGGTTGGTTTGGGTTGTGTGTTGATGCAAAATGAGAAGGTCATAACTTATGCTTCTAGAAAACTCAAGGTACATGAAAGGAACTACCCTACCTATGATTTAGAGTTAGCCGCCGTTGTGTTTGCATTAAAGATTTAACATCACTACTTGTATGCGGTGCATGTAGATGTGTTCACCGATCATAAGATCCTTCAATATGTCTTCACTCAAAAGGATCTCAACTTGAGACAAAGAAGATGGTTAGAACTTCTTAAAAACTATGATATGAGTGTGCACTGTCATCTGGGTAAGGCAAATGTGGTGGCAGATGCTTTGAGTAGGGTGTCTATGGGTTGCCTAGCCTATGTTGATGGTGGTGATAAGGAAATGGCTAGGGAGGTGCATTAGTTGGCTAGATTGAGGGTTAGGTTGGAAGAGGTTGGTGATGATGGTGTTGTTGTTGTTGATGGGTCTAAGTCTTCATTGGTTGATGATGTGATAGCAAAACAAGATCTTGACTCCTCCTTGCTTGAATTGAAGGCCTTGGTGAAAGAGGGCAAAGTAGAGGTTTTCTCCCAAGGGACAGATGGTACCCTTAGGTACCAAGGTAAGTTGTGTGTGCCTTGTGTTGGTGGTTTGAGGGAGAAGATCCTTGATGAGGCATATAATTCTTCTTATTCTATCCACCCCGGTTCTACCAAAATATATAGAGACTTGAGGGATGTGTATTGGTGGGGAGGCATGAAGAGGGACGTTACCAAATTCATTTTCGATTGTCATAGTTGTCAATAAATAAAAGGTCGGGTGGCCTAAGCCAAGACATAGAGATTCCCACTTGGAAGTGAGAGGTGATTAATATGAATTTTGTGGTTGGGTTTTCCAAAACTAGAAAAGGTTTTGATTCCATTTGGGTTGTGTTGATAGGATGATGAAATCGGCTCATTTTCTACCGGTTAAGACCACATATGGGGCTGAAGAGTATGCAAGGTTGTACATCCATGAGTTAGTGAGGTTACATCGGATTCCTTTATCCATCATATCGGATCTTGGTGCACAATTCACTTCACACTTTTGGAGGTCTTTTCAAAGGAGTCTTGGTGCAAAAGTTCACCTTAGTATGACCTTTCACCTTCAAACTTATGGCCAAGCCGAAAGAAACATTCAAACACTTGAGGATATGCTTAGGACTTGTGTTTTGGATCTCAAGGGTAGTTGGGATGACAATCTTCCTTTGATTGAGTTTGCATACAACAATAGTTATCACTTTAGCATCGGTATGGCTCCTTTTGAGGCTCTTTATGGGAGATGTTGTAGATCACCGGTTGGTTTGTTTGAGGTTGGAGAGGTGGCTTTATTGGGACCGGATCTAGTTATGGAGGCTCTTGAGAAGGTTAGGATGATTATGGAAAGGTTAAAAATAGCCCAAAGTCGTCAAAAGTCCTATGCCAGTGTGAGAAGAAGAGACCTTGAATTCAAAGTGGGTGATTGGGTTTATTTGAAAGTTACTCCAATGAACGGTATGGTCTGTTTTGATAAAAAAGGGAAGTTGAGTCCAAGATATATTGGTCCTTATGAGGTGATAAAGAGGGTTGGCAAGGTAGCTTATGATTGAAGTTGCCTAGTGAAATGAATTTGGTTCATCCGGTGTTCCATGTCTCTATGCTGAGAAAATGGGTTGGTGATCCTAATGCTATTGTGCCTCTTGATGTTATGGGTGTTGTTGAGGATAACTTCACTTACGAGGATACTTTGGTTTAGATTTTGGATAGGCAAGTAAAGAGATTGAGGAACAAGGAGGTGGCATCCGTTAAGGTCCTTTGGAGGAACCAACAAATCGAAAGTGCCACTTGGGAGGCTGAAGAGGACATGCAAAGGCGGTATCCTTATCTTTTCCACTCCACTCAAGCCTAAGGTACTAACCCTAAGCCCCTATGTGATTTCAAGTCTTATATATTTTAGCCCCTATGTCGCTCATATGCATTCATGTTTAAGTTGGCAAATTTATGATGATTTTACACTTATGTTGAGATTTGTGTTTTAGATGTAATGTTACATTCTTGTTGGGGTTGAATTGTTTATGATCACTCTTGTCATGTACGTCTTGGGACGAATGTTCCAAGGGGGAGATATGAAACGACCTCAAAAAAATGCTCGAAAATGTGCCTCGAAATGTTCAGAATTTTAAATTCCAGATATCTCAAAATTCGTGCACGATTTCGAAATTCGACTTCATATTCTTGTTCTTGTTCAGAGGTTCAATATTAGGGGGAAAAAGGTCTAACCTCGATTTAAGAGCAAACGATTAGTAATTTCATCTTTTGTAATTTTTCTTATCCAAAATTGATCTGCGACAGTTCCACGATGCGCAACTGTCGCAGACATGTATTCATTTTACCTCCACGACACCTGTGTATTTTGTTGCCAGTGATTTCTTTCTCGATCCAAGGCTTTTGGGTCTTGGGCCTAGTGTTCCAAGATGTGCTTTTACCTATACTTAGCCATATTTCACCCTTATATCATCCTAAACATTCTCCAATATCCTCTCAAATACTTAGCCATATTTTTCACTCCCAAATTCAAATCTCAGAACCCTTATCCGAAATTAAGGATTTCCTTTAAGCTTCAAGCCTCCATTTTCAATCTTCATCAAGAGCTTCCACAAAGCTAAGGCATGTAGGTTTTAGCCATTGGGTTCTTCCACCCATGGTGCCCTCACCTCCTTTATACTCAATTTGCATGATTTAAAGTTGATTTTTCAATTGGGTTACTTGTATGAATATGTCTATGAACTATGTTAAAGCTATGTAAAGTTGTGACTATTTTGCTATGTTTTGAGCTATAAATCCTAGATCTATTGTAAGACTTGATGAGGAGCTTTGATGTATATTGCTTGAGGGTGTTGTAAGAGGTTGATTGATGGTTTTACAATGGATTTTCTTGCATGATTTCATATCTATAATTCATAATTTTATACTAGCATTACATACTCTAAGTATTTAATAAAATGTCCAGATGTGCTTTCTTGAGGAATTGAAGGTCCAAAGCATGAGACATGATATAATTGATGTTATGATGATGAAAAAACTTATGTATATGATATAATCTATATAAAGTATTTCATTAGACCATGCCCGATCCAGGGGGACTAAGAGCCCGGATAACCTTGTCGAGGGTTTGTACCTTGATAACCGACGTGGGGGTTTGTACTCATCAACCATGTGAGGGGTTTGTACTTGCCACCAGGGTGATAAGGTGAAATTATCATCAACCATTCGAGGGGTTTGTACCACACCACCAGGGTGATGGGGTGAAACAATCATCAACCAACCAAGGGGTTTGCACTTTGGAAATCTATCTTGGTCTCTTCTACACATATACTATCCTATATGAGCATGAGTTATTTAAGCATGTTTTACTTATGCATTTATCATACATACCATATTAATATATTATGCGTATTGCCTATTGTTATGCATTTTTACCTCTCGCCTGGATCAAAGGGTATGCTAAACTTAACTTACCATTCTGCATGTAACACACTACAAAAGATTATGATTATTTGGTAATACCAAGTTAGGGAGTCATGGGGAACACAGTACCCTAGTTATTTCTCTCACTGGTTTCATGACACTTGTTCTAGTTTAGATTTACTTTTTGCAAACTGCAAAACCCTCATTTTCTGGGAGATAAGTAGGTTAATTCACTCGAGTTGCTTGCAATTACTCTAAGTCTACCATATTTCCTGTGAGATTCGACCCTAACTTTGATTTGGTTATATATATCTTGACAATGACTTCTTAAACTTTCAAAACGAGTGTAGCTTGGGTGACATTAAGATTTTGGTGCTGTTGCCAGGGAATACGGCTAGACTAGTTTAATTTGAGTAATTCGAGAATCAATCTAAGGTGCCTATCTCTTGTTGCATTGCATCCTACATACTTAGTACATTCAAACGTACTAATACATACTCTTGCCTACATGATATCACCATGTAGGAACTAGTGCCCAAGTTGATCATCCTCCTCCACGTGGCTAGATCGGTACTACTCAAGCTTATTGGTGAGTCCTCCATTTTTGGGACCTTAGTCTATGTTTGTCTTATTATGTATTGAGATATTCTTCTTTGTGTTCTATTTTGACTATAAGGATGAGCCCGGTTGCTTGTCTTTGTCCCTGCTCTTATCTATGTATTAGAGATGTATGTTGGACATGATATGTATCTTTGATATGAGCTATGAATCTTGTCTTTTGATGATGTTGTTTATGCAAACTTTCCCCTTAGTCCCTTTGCCCCTTTTCTTACGCTTTATGTCATATATGTGCTTTCGCGACTAATGATGTGTAATGACAACTTAAGAGGCTTGTTTGGGGTTCCTTCGGGTTCCCCATTCGCCGTGTCACGTCTAGGCTCTAGGCTTGGGTCGTGACAGAAGATGATGAGTTTGTTGAGAATAGTCCCTAGGTTCCTTTTAGTTATGTTTTTGTCAATTTAGTTATGTTTGGACACTTTAGTTATATTTTGGACAATTTGGTGAACTTTATGTTAGTTCAAAACGTTATAATTGTTGGATTTTTATTCTTTTCTAATGTTTGATTTTGACTGGTGTTATGTATTTTGTTGTTGAACTTGTTTTTGCTGCTATTGGATTGCTTATTTTGATTGAAATTGAATTAGTTTTTAAATTACAGGTGGACAGCAGAAACTGCAGGTTTCGGCAGTCAAAAAAAAAAAATGCAGAAAAAGCAACAGATTGCGTCCTAAGTCCGTCTCTTTTCTATAATTTTTGTAAAAAAATTTCTAGAAAAGCGACGGACTGCGTCCTTATGTCCGTCGCTTTTCTGGATCTTTTTTAAATTTTTTTTTCAGAAAGTGACGGATAGGGCCCATAAGTCTGTTGCTTTTTTCAATTTATTTATAATTTTATTTTTACATATTGCAACGGACAGGGTCCCCATGTTCGTTGCTTCATTAAATTTTTTAAAAATAATTTTTTAAAGATGTGACGGACAGGGACCCCAAGTCCTTCTTTAATTTTTTTTAAAATAATTTTTTAGATATGTGATGGACAGTGACGCTATGTCCGTCGCTTTTTTTAGGAAATTTTTATTCAAAAAAAGATGAAAAACATAAAGCAACTCAGTCCGTCTCTTTTCGAAAAACATTGACCAAAAAAGCGACGGATTAGACTGCGTCACTTTTCCGTCGATTTTGGCGAAAATAGTGACGCGATCCGTCACTTTTGGCTGTCGCTTTTCAGGCAGTTTTTTTAGTAGTGTCTCTCTCTAATGTTGGATGTTCTTTTATTTATATTTTCAACTATCTCTAAAATTTATATTTAATATTCTCTAATGTTGAAAATGATTTCTTGGCAAAGGATAATATAGGTAAGAAGAACATTAAAATCTATAAGATTTGCATCTACAAGGTATTGAAACCACTTGATTCAAATATTGAAGTCTAGCAAGGCCATGAGGGTTATGAACAATTTCATCAATGATATTTTGAAAACTTAACTCAAGAATCTTCTAGACGTGATTGAAATCTCAAGCTTTCAAAAGAAAAAAAGATCACGAATCATTTGACAAAAGGTGCAGACAAAAAATTTAATTATTTTGCATCAATTTTGTCACGACCCATACCTACAGCCTAAGAGTGACATGACGAATGAGAACTCGAGAGTTTTCAAACAAGCCTCGTAGCATCTACATACACATCATTGGTTCGAAAGTGTGTAATAAAGCAATAAACACATAGTACTAAGGGACATGAAAGTATGACTCATGCTATGGGGATAGAAGGGACTTAGGATTTTCCACATTTTCACATCTCATCATGGGTAAGTCATCATGTCATTAATATTCAATCGATAGCATAATATCTACAAGCAAATAGCATGGCATAACACAAATTCGTGCAAGAGTCTACACGTTGTCCAACAATGCCTCTAAGTCATAGAATAGGACCAAGGCCAAGACATGTCCTACGCTCACCCTCAAAGTAAATAAAACATAAGTGGAAGCAATATAATAGGTAGATGAGTGACACCCCATAACTCTATCCTCCTAGGTACCTATGTTTCAAGCCTCATTCTTAAATGTGGGAAGTGTATTAGGGCCATAAGAGACCTCTAGTACTTAGTCAAGTTCAAATCTTTCCTATAAATTGAGATTCTAGTATTAGAATATGCAAGAGTCAACTTTAAATGATCATAACTTTTAGCATACAGAGAATTAGATGTCTCATGACCAATCAACACAACTAGTTTCACTTCATTTGGAGTTCGGAGTCAAAAGTCATGGCCGTTTTACTGGAGACTGCTAGTGCAGAATTGTTCTATGAAACCCTATTACGGGCTATAGAATGAAGTATGGTCCGTCTAATAACTCGTGAGAAAAAAACCTGAAACTTCAATTTTTGGTGCCAAATTCTAGGACCAATCTACATGTCATAGATCTTTCTACGAATCATAGATTGGGCTCGTGAAAGTGATCCAGAGACGCCGAAAATTGTCAGTTTACGGCATGGTCCCTACGGGTCGTGGAAGTTTCTACTGGCTATAAATGGGCCCGTAGATGGCTTTTTGACATCTTTTTAAGAAAGGTAATTTTGATCTTTTCCACTCTTTCAAATCCTACAATTGAATTTTTACACCTAGATAAAGCCCTAAACATGTCAGTTTAACACTTTTACATTGCAACACTCTCTTAAACGTAGAAGCAAGGTTTCAAGAGAGAAAAAGGGCTAGGGTTTGAAGACAAACTTGATAATTCTTCCAAGCTACTTCAAGGTTCAAAACTTGCAGTTATGTCACGCTAATCAAAACATGAATTCTATTCTTCTATGTGCCCATAACCCGGATTGATAGAGTTGTAAGTAAATTGAGTCTCCCATGAATGTTTATTGAAGTTTTTTTTAAGAAAATCTAATGTAATTCTACATAATGTTACATGAATTATTGTTTTTATGATTTAATTACTTGAATTAGATGATTTTACCTTACTACATGAACCCCCAACATGATTTCTTATTATTTTCACATATTTTACTTACATGAGCATACATGAGCATAATTTGAGCCTAAAGAGTCTATGAAATCCCTAATTGCTTTAATTCTACATTTGTTCTCCTAACTGTTATGAGTTAGAACGATGCATGATTGAGTCCTTATGAGTCAAGAGTTGAACCTTAAAATGATGTAACCTAAGAGTTGATAGTTGATGTGATGAGTTGAGTTGACAAATGTTCAATGAGACTAGATGAATGAGTTAACTATAGGGTTGACGTCTTATGAGCATATTGAGTCTTAGAAGGAGTATTGAGCACCGAATTGAGTTAGAGTAAGTTCAACTCGAACTCAATAACTACTTAATTGGCATAGGAGAGGATTTACCATAAAATTGGATGTTTTATATTGTCTCAAAATGAGGACTTGTCGTTACTCATTTTGGATCCATTGATGGGACGTCCTATACCCCGGCATGGTATTGGATGGATGTGGCAACGACATCACTTCGTTGTATCATCACCGACTCATAAGTGATAGTTATTGGTTAGAGAAACCCTCAAATAGGCCTTGAGTACTCTAAGTAGATGGGACATAGATGATAGATGAATAGTCATTGTCTAAATTATATTCTTACTTTAGACTCTTGATGTGATGATTGAGTTTCCTATTTCTTGAGTTTAGTTATTTGAGACAATATTATTCTTCCTTTACATGTTTCTTTCTACCATTTTACATACTCGTACACTCTATGTATTGACGTCCATTTGGACTTGCATCTTTTCATAATGTAGAGACAGGAACTAGCGGTCATCAACAGGCGCCCCGTTGAGGACCTATTTGCTTTCAGCTGATTGGTGAGCCCTCCCCTACTTTCGGAGGATATCATATTTCTGTTCTAGCTGTGAGTTTTAGATTTATTTTATTCTATTTAGAGGTAGTCATGGGTCCATTATTAGCACAAATTAGTCAGAGGATTTAGAGGCTTCATAGACTAGACTGTTGATGTAATGATTGGATGTTATTATTGACTAGTTTCTTTCACACTAGTCTTACTCGGTATATGGATAGATTGTTTGGCCTTTGGCCTTTATTTATCATTTGTTATCTTTTTTCTATAAGTATTCTTATTCATGGATGTCTTCCACTACTACAATGTGATTGAACGAATGTGACGAAGCCGAATGGTTCACTTAGGAATTAGCAATAGTCTCTAAGTGCCAGCCATGCCAACGATACTCTTCCGGGGCATGACAAGATGGATGGTGGCTTGTCCTTGGATGATATAACACACCACAACAACTTTCACAATGCGAGCTAACCGTCAAGAGGTGGATGGAGATAGTTTCTAGTCCCTACGTGGTTAGATCATGTAGGCAAAGAGTATGTGTTAGTACATTTGAATGCACTAAGTATGCGAGCATGCAATGCATATGAACTCATTAAACCTACATTCAATATTAGATAAAAAAGACACATATATAGAAAGAAGTATATACACATAGAGGAGTAATATCTCAGTATGCCATGAAATCCATGATGCATGAAATGCGCAAATACTTTATACATAGCGAGCTTGTGATCTCAACCGACATAGGACCAAGTGAACTATAATTTGGAACTACGTTGTCTGCCCACACCGGATAATTGGGTGATCTACTTGCCAAAGGCAGATCTTTATCATAATCATCCCATAAAAGGGGCATAAACGTGAAACTATGCTAGGCACATAGTTATTAGAAAGGAGACTTTACATAAGGACCCCTTGGGTTGAGCCCCCACCTCTAATCCCATCCGGTGCTAAGTCAACGACCCACGAGAATACATATATGTATACGTACTTGAAAAGAGGAATAGGTCTTTCAAATCATTCGTATACGTACTTAGGCTTAAGAGCAAAACATACTTCATAATCATGAATATTTTGGGCTAAAAAGACAAATCATACTTCATGTCATACTTTCATGCATAAGAATAACACCTTGTTCTTGTATATAGTGATGTAAACACCCATAATTTCTCAAAGAGTCATATCATAGACATAATGTAATCACATGTCATGTCATAACCATACTTGTCTTAAAATCATAACATAAAGATGATTGGGTCTTAACCCACATAATAATCTTCATGAAAATCTATCACGACCCGAGCCTAGGGCCTAGGAGTGACATGGCGAATGGGAACCCGAGAGTCCCCAAACAAGCCTCGTAGCATCTATTCACATATTATCGGTTCAGTTGCGCATAAAAATAGTAAGCATATAGTTCTAAGGGATGGGAATGTAGGACTCACGCTATATGTCATAGGAAGAAGGATTAACATGGATTCACATAGCACATAACACATAACACATATCAAATAAGAACTAAGGGGCGGGTAAGTATGACTCACTCTATGGGGGCAATACGGGACTTATGATCTTCCACATTCCACATCAAATATACATATATATCATAATTCTCATAATCAATCCATAATAGCCATATAGAATAGATAACCATGACCATAAGCTCCAAATACAATAGCATATAGATCTGACAAGAGTCTACAAGATGTCCAACAGTGCCTCTAATCATAGGATAGGACAGGGCCAAGACATGTTCCAACCTCACCCTCAAAGTAAATAATGTAGATAAGACATCATAGGCAGAGGAATGGTGGTTTGTCCTTGAAATATAAGACTCACCACAACAATTATCTCAAGATCCAATCTAGCCGTTGTACGGTGGACGAAGGTAGTTTCCGATCCCTACATGGTTATATCATGTAGGCAAAATTACGCACTAGTACATTTGAATGCACTAAGTATGCGGGCATGCCATGTATATGACTTATCAAACCTGCATTCAATGTTAGATGACAAGGGTACATATATAAAATCAATCATGTAACAAGGGAATGGTATATCAATATGCCATGAGGTGTATTATGCATGAATGCAAAAATACTTCATACATATATTGAGGATGGTACTATAAATGACACATGACCAAGTAAGCTATGCCTTAGAACCCCCTTGTCTCCTCCACAATGGATAAGAGGCACCTACTTGCCAAAGGTAGATCCTTACCATACTTTCCCCTTGGGGCATCGACATATTCCTATGTTGGGCACATAGTTCAAGGAAAGGAGTATGGATCTTTGGGTATAGTCCACGTCGTCACCAATCCATCGATGCTAGGTCATTATTGAAACGACCCCAAAAAATGCCCGAAAATGTGTCTCAAAAGTACCAGGAATCGTAATTTCCATATATCTAAAAATTCATTCGTTATTTGGAAAATCCAACTTCAAATTCTTGTTTAGGGGGCAAAATTGAGGGGTGAATGGGTCTAACACAAATTTTAGAGCGACCGTATCAAAATCTGAAAATCGCAAAAACGCGATTTAGGAGGGTCAACTTTAAAAGGACATATCTCTTAGAATACAAAGAACTGGGTGGCCCATGACCTTCCAAATTAAATCTCTTTAAATTACCTTTCCAATGCACTTGGTTTCACCTCATTCTGAGTTCGGATGAAGAATTTATGCCCATGTTCGTAGAACTCGTTTGTGTAGAAATGCAAATTCCAGTGAGTAATCCAACGACGCGGAGCAGTGTTATTGTGATCCTTTTTTTTTTACTTCGATTCAAGACTTTCAAGCCTTGGGCCTGAGGGTTTCCATACCTGAAAGTACCTATACATAGCCTTATTTGACCCTCATATCATCCTGAACATTCCCCAATACTCACTTAAACACTTAGACTAATTTTCCTCTCAAGATTCAAGTCCCAAAACCCTCATCCGGATCTAAGGATTTCCTTCAAGCTTTAAGTCTCCATTTTCAATCTTCATCAAGAGCTTCTCCAAAGCTAAGGTATATGACTTTCTTTCATGGGTTCCTTTCACCCCTATTACCCAAGCCTCCTTTTTACTTAAATTGCATAATTTAAAGTTGATTTACAAATGGGTCTTGCTTATTATGAAATTCACTGCACACTATGTTAAAGTTATGTGAAATTGTGACTGTTTTGCTATGTTTTGAGCTATAAATCTTGGACCTATTGTAAGAATTGATGAGTATTTTTGATGTATGTTGCTTGAGGGTGTTGCAAGGTATTGATTGATGGTTTTACCATGGATTTTCTTGCATGATTTCATCTCTATATTTCATGGTTCTATACTAGATTTACACACCCTCTAAGTGTTTGATAAAATGTCCGAATGTGGTTTCTTGAGGATTTGAAGGTCCAAACCATATGATATGATATAATTGACTATATGATGATGAAATAAGCTTATGTATATGATAAACTCTATATAAAGTGCCGATTCGGGGGGATAAGAGCCTGGGTGACCGAGGTGGGTGTTTGTACTCATCAACTATGTGAGGGGTTTATACTTTACCACTGTGGTGATAAGGTGTGATTATCATCAACCATGTGAGGGGTTTTTACCATACCACCAGGCTGATGGGGTGAAACCATGATCAACTACCACGGGGTTTGTACCTTGAAAATCTAGCTTGGTTTTTTCTACACATATGATATCCTATATGAGCATGAGTTACTTAAGCTGTTTTACTTATGCATTGACCATACATGCCATGTTGTTATATTATGCCTATTGCCTATTATTATGCATTTTGACTATGATGCTTATCTCTTGTTGCATTGCATCCTACATACTTACTATATCAAACATACTAACGCATACTCTATGCCTGCATGATGTTACCATGTAGGAACCTGAGCTCCTATTGATTCTTCTTGTGGCTAGACGGATTGTTCAAGTTAGCCTTTGGTGAGTCCTCCATTTCGAGGACAATGACTACTCTCTTATATGATGTATTAAGATTCCCTTTACTTTATCGTATACTTATGACTATGAGGATGAGCCCGGTTGCTTGTCTTGGCCCTCGCTCTTATCTATGTAGTAGAGGTGTTGTTGGACATGTGGTGTAATCATGCTATGAGCCTTGACTCTCTTGCTTATTGTTGTTATGGTATCAAAGATATCCCTTAGCCCCTTTTCCCCCTTTTATATATCTTCTCTTATTATCATTTTAATTGCTTCAGCAACAAAAGATATGCAATGATACGCAAAGAGGCTTGTTTGGGGTTCCGTCGAGTTCCCCATTCGTCGGTCATGACTAAGCCCTAGGTCTGGGTTGTGACAATTATTCCACTAGAATACGTATATATATACATGCTTGTAAAAGAGGCTTAAGACTTTCAAACCGTTTTCATGCATTCTTAGGCTTAAATAGCCAAATCATATTCTTCATAATCATGTAAAATAGTCTAAAAAGCCAAAACACTCTTTATGAAATACTTTTCATGCATAGAATTAGCTCCTCATATAGTAGTGTAAACACCCATACTTGCTCAAAGAGCCATAATCTTCGGCATATATGTGATCACATTCTTTTCATTGCCACAATCTTCTCAAAAATCATATACATAAACATAATTAGGTCTTGACCCACTTCATAAACTTCATAAAAATCATAGTCATATTTGCATATGCCATGAATGAGATGAGAAATAGCATAAGCTGTAGAGATTCAAACTTAAACTAATAATACATTATGAAATTCAAGTGAAAACATAATTAAATCGATATTGAAATCATGATATAAATTACCCATGCATAAATCAAGCTTTAAAAGGGAACATGCATCTTCATAACTTCATAACTCTAATGTAATTCATCATGTAAGAGCTTAAATCAACTTAAAATCATCAAATACATACAACCCATACTTTAATTGAATTTAATAAACCATAAAATTGAAAACTCACATTTAAAGTAACTAAAATTCCATGAAATTGAGTGAAAAGGGTGTTGGGTCATCTTGGTTGAAAGGAACCAAGAATCAAAACCCACATACCTTTCTTAGGAAGATAAATTTGAGAAGAATTTAACTTGAAGTTGAAACCCTAATTGAATCCTAGCTTGAATCTTGAAGATGAGACTTGGAGAGAATTTTGAGAGTTTGATTCTAGAAACTAAGTGTTAGTCTTGAATGAGCGGTTAGAATTAGTGTAGGACAAGTTTAGGAATGTAAATGGGGGTTTAGTAGTCTTAAAAACCCTTGGAGATGGCAAAATATCAAAAACACTTCAATAAAATAGCCCTTTAAATTTTATGCAGGACTTCTCGCAGTTAGCTTCACGGGTCATGAAGCTCTTCATGGTCCGTGAAAGCACACTGCCCAGCCCAGACAGGTTCTATGAAAAATGGCATAACTTCTTGTTCCAAACTTGGAATGAGGTGAAACTAGATGAGTTAGAAAGTTGATTCAAAGAACTTCAATTTGATCGGTCGTGGGCTACCCAATTCGCTTTGAGCTAAGATATATGACCATTTAAAATTGGCCCCTTTATCGGTTCTTATGAAAAATTTAGCCAACGTAATTCCTTTGAACTTGGCTTGATGAATGAGGCCCATGATGACCTTACACCACATAAATAAGCTTGAATTAAAGGCTTTAAAATGAACTCAATTTGAGCTTGAAGATCTCATACTTAGAAAAATTCGACGCCAACATCTATACAGATGGCTTCACGGGCCGTACCAAGCCAAATGGCCCGTGTACTCCTCCGTACCACTTCACGTAGAAAATTCATCACGACATGATTTTGAGACGGTAATTTCATACTTAGAAAAATTTCGCTCCGAAAGTCTTACGAGTGGCCACATAAGCCATGACACCCCACACGAGCCGTGAACTTGGCCGTGTGACCATACTTGGTCCCAAAATTGTGGGATTTCAAGCCAAGACCACTAGACGATTCGTGAAGTGTCACGTGGACCGTGGGGGGTCCAAGTGTGGTGTGCCTTAGTTTAAAACACCACGTTTAAGGGCCATATCCTCCAAAGGCCAAGGGCTACTCCATGGAGGTTCCACACGGGCCGTGTGACCTCACACGGGCCGTGAGGGCTCCCATGTGGTGTCACCTTGGTCCAAAACTCTTCGAGACTGAAATTTTCAAGCTCCAATGAGGTCATGCAGCATCTAGGTCCTTACAAAATCAATACTCATATATGCATATGCCACGAATGAAGAGAGAATATCATGGACAATAGAGATTCATACTTAAATCAACAATATAATCTGAACTCCAAGTAAATCCATGAGTAAATTCACATTTAAATCATACTTTAGATGACCCATGCTTAAAACCAACATTTAAGGGGACACATGTTGACACCCAATTTTGCCCCTCCATATTTAATTATCTAAGCTTCCTTGGAAAAAAAGAATCTTTTTTTTTAAAAAAAAGAGATAATAATATTTTTATGAAATATTTTTACCAATACTATTACTATTGTTACAATTATTGTTATTATTATTATTACTATTATCATTGTTAGTATTATTTTGATAATTTTCTCATTTTTGTTCGATAAATCATTTTACGGATATTATTTCTTACGAATTTAAGTATTTTTTTAAAAATAAATATTTACTATTTGATTTAGCATTTTGAGAAATTTATGACAAACAAATATATTTTAAGTGCTAAATCAATTCTTGATTAAACACAATTCATCGTTGTTACAAGTAATATTTTCATATGAAGAAGCTTAACTAATTAATTTTATTATTAATTCCACACTAATTTTATTTTAGAATGATTATTTTTTGTCAGATGACTTAATCCTACAAAGTAATCATTTTTTTAATTTATTTTATTCAGTTTTGGCTCTCTAATAATTTTAAATTTTAAATTTTTGGTTCTCCGTCTTTAATTAATTAAACTTTCTTTAAAAACAAGAGCTTTTTTAAAAGGAATGATAAAACTTTTATGAAGTATGAAACATTTTACTAGTACTACTGCTATTATTATTATTATTATTACCATGATTGTTACATTATTAATGTTGTTGTTGTTATTTTTATTATTATTATTGATAAATTTTTTATTTTTTTCGACCGATTATTTTACGGATATTATTTCTTATAAAAATTAAATATAAAATAAATACATATATGTGAATGTTTCCCATTGTTTTAATCGTTTTGAGAAGCTTATGACAAATGAATATCATTTTAAAGTGTTAAATCAATTTTTGATTAAATAATCATTTTGTCACTGAAAATAAGTATATTTCATACAGTATTCGAAATGGGGAGCTTAATTAAACAATTTTGTTACTAACCCATACCAATTCCATTTTTAGAATGACCAAATTTTGGTCAAAATAATTAATCTTGCAAAATAATTATTTTTATTTATTTAACTATGGCTATTTAATAAGTAATTTGATCATGATTTGAATAGCCTAGTTGGGCAAAAAACTTAGCAATCAACCCCCTCAACATCAGCCAATCCACACGCGCCACGCTGGAAGCACATGGATTGTGCTTCTTCAGCTCAAATCTTGACCCTCTAATCCAATCTAATGGTCCCAATTAATTCAGTCTTTTATGTATTATATATATATTATTTATTTCGAACAGTCTGATCCAACGATTGAACGACTCAGAATTAGTCAGCTTTTCTCTCTAAGCCAGAACAATCCAGTGTCTCCCTCATCCTTCTTTCTCCCTTCCCCACGAAAAAATAGCTTCCAACGTGCTTTTTCCTCAAATTTTCCCTATTCATTCTTCTGATTTTCAATTTTTTTGAATTG
The DNA here is from genome assembly GCA_026153255.1 of Solanum medicagineum. Classification (NCBI taxonomy): domain Eukaryota; kingdom Viridiplantae; phylum Streptophyta; class Magnoliopsida; order Solanales; family Solanaceae; genus Solanum; species Solanum medicagineum. The sequence goes on along the minus strand of JAPFFP010000009.1, from coordinate 806,939 downwards.
ATAGTTTCTTTCTTCGTTCTTAATCTTTTTATTTTCCTCTCAATCTCTTGCCCGAGCAATTCCTCGATTGTTGTCTTTGAACAAGTACTTTTGATTTTTTATTTATAATAAGCACTTTAGATTTGATGAATCATAGTTATGACAAAATATGTTGTTGTCTATGAATTCCTTGATTCCCAATTAACTTGCATGAGATGTGAAATATCTTTTGTACATTGAATGGTTTTGTACTGTTTAGGACATCATAAGCCTTAGTTTGAATTTTGATTGCAGCTTTTTTATGGTAATGGAAACAACATGAGTTATCTTAAATAGTTAATGAAAAGTAAGCTAACTGGCAAATAGAGCAAGTTCCTTTCTTACTATGTTTTCTTTTCTCTCTTTAAGGCGAACACTCTACTCATGTAGCTTTGACTAGAGCGAAGAATGTAAGTTCTTTACTTGATCTTTTGCTTTCTGCTCTTGAACGACCTCATTTAGTGTTAGAAGCTTCACTTAGAGGTAGAAACATTTAATTGATTGTTTTTACTTTTCATTTCAAGTTTACATCCACCGAAGGGATGGTATGGTAAGGATTGTTTGTTTATTAAGATTGTTAAGTGGTAGTATTTATCTAAGATATAACTACCTAAGCTACTAAATTTTATATCCTTTTTGCAAAAAAATTGCATCTATTCATGGTCTATGTTGGGACAATGGAGGATGCATATTTATTCAAAATAGATAAGATTGTGTATAATATCGGCCCTAAAGTGCAAAAAGTTCTTGAAATCATGAGTTCTGAATTTCATAGTGTAGGTGAAAATTTTTTGAGTCAATCATTTCTTAAAAGTGTTCATGCGACTAAACATTTTTGTTCGTTGGTTTAAGAGACTTCAATGACCAATTATCTGAAATATACATTTTTCTTATCCTTCAAGTCTTGCTTCTCATCGTGATTATTCGTGACTTGTGCTATTTCAGTAGATTAATTTTTCAGTCACTAGCTAGCACTTTGTGATTTTGGGTACACAAAGGTGTTGGTATCTAGTGTTAAGTATTCTTGTTCTATACTATAGAACTCTACAAGTGGATGGACAAACACTGTAATAAAAAATTGTGCCAAAAAAAAATATACTTTGACCTAAGTTATTTGGACTCTTCAAAAATGTCATCGCACCCGTGTTAGATTCTTCAAAAATACACTATTTTTGAAGGATTCGAAACATACTCATCGACATTTCTGAAGAGTCCGAGCAATATAGTTTTTGACATTGTGAATTATTTTAGGGTTTAATTAGTTCCCCTTCTAATGTGTGTTCTACAACTATTTCCTTACTTTCTCCCTTTTATGATCTCCAAACAAAAATTGGCTTCAATACTTGTAACACTCGGTAAAACTACCAAAGTACCCCTAGAAGAGAGAAGTGCGCATAACGCGTTTCCTAAACTCTGATGAAAAAGTCGAGGCTGGAAATATGATCAACATAAAAATTGAGTAGGAGAATGATCTCAATTGATTTTTAGATTAACTGGATCAGAAGATAATTTTTCGATGCGAAAATGATTTTAGTGAGAGTGCATGATAGGTGTGCGATGCGCACCTGCCGCGGAGTTACACTTAGATTTGGTCCCAGTATTATCTACGGGATTAAAAAACTCGATCAAAGAATTTTTGATGAAAAACCCCAAATATTAACCATGTCCGTATCGCGGACCCGCTTACCCGAGGCGAACTTTTTTTCAGTTTTTTGTAAGGGGCATTCCAGACCTTTCTCAATACTTCCTAAACTTAAAACAAGATCTAAATGGGTCATTTTGAGCGTAAAAAGAGTTTTAATCCCCATTCCTAAGTCCGTTTCTAAGTTCTAACAAAGATTAGTCCTAAACAAAAGAGAAGAGGTGTCACGCCCCAAGTCCCCGTAGGGCGGACCGGCACCCGTTACCGTTAAGGCTTCGGGAGAACCAACCTATA
>JAPFFP010000009.1:748679-761680 GCA_026153255.1 Solanum medicagineum | reverse complement strand
GTTATAGGTTGGTTCTCCCGAAGCCTTATCGGTAACGGGTGCCGGTCCGCCCTACGGGAACTTGGGGCGTGACAGAATCCAGGGCGTCCCAGACGATTGTGCCTAAGTGCAAAAGTATTAGAATCAGTAAATTTCTGATTTACTATAGAATGTGCTTCAATTGCACTGATCTTTGTCCAATACAATCCAAAAGATAATGCTGGGAACTTTTCAACAACACATGTCTGCCCAGAGACATTTTCAGTTATAACAAAATATTCAAGACCCATTTCATCAATTGTTTTGATGTGAAAATCATTTTCACGAATATCTTTAAAACTCAACAAACTTCTCCGAGATTGAGGGGAGAACATAGTATTATTTATTGTGAGTTTTGTTCCTTTGGGCAAAATTATAATGACTTTCCCAAAGCCCTCAATCAAAATTGTACTACCAGAAATTCTAGTAACATTTATACGACACATACTCAAATCAGAAAAATATTTTTCATTTTTGAATATCGTGTGCGTTGTGCCAAAATTAATCAAGCAAATGTCTTTATAATTAGATAACTTGTTTTGAGAATTATCCATATCTTCAAAAAGAGTAAAATAAAATCTCTATTAATATTTTTTTTTCAAAAAAAATTGTGTGTGCACAAAGTAGGTATGATGATTAGATTTAAAATCACCTATAAAAATGGTTCTCTTTGTTATTATTTTATTTGAACCAACAAATTAAAAATTCATATTTTCATACATTTACTAAAGAAACTTGATAAGCATATTTAGAAATATTTTATATTATAATTAGTACAAAGGCTATAAACATTAATAATATCATCATTAGCAAATATTAAACATCATTATTATATTCTTCCACATTCACGGAGCCATCACCAATGAAGTGATTTATTTTTCCTTTAGGGTAATCAAAGAAATCTGCCACATCCAAGTGTGTCAAGTCACCACGATTTTTGGCTATAAAATTAGCTTCAGGATTTTTATCCTTCTTTCTTAGTGATACCTGATAAAGATCAACCAAGTGTTTAGGAGTCCGACAATCACGTGCATAGTGGTTTCTTCCGCCACATCGAAAATAATTTGTTCTAACCGCTTCACGTTTCTCATCTTTTCTTTTCCCTTTTTATATTAATTTTTCTTTGGTGACTGATTAACACTAGGGAAAGAATTATGTTCTCACCTTTTATACTTTTAGTATTTCGAGGATTTAGCCTCAGCATTAGTTGATCCCATCAACTTATCACGAGAACAAACAATCTTTGAAGAATCTTTTATTTCTTCAATATATGTCTAATAAGTAAACACTAAGTTTACCATGACAAGTATCTTTTGCTTTAATAAACACATGAGCAGATTTCAATCTTACTCCGGGAGTAGTTTTCATATTTATTCTTTCTCAATTACTCTATCTCTCTTGTGGAGATAACTTGTGATCCCATCACAATAAAGTGCACATTTATATTGAGAAGTTTTATTGAATACTATCACATTCACTTTAGTGAAATGGATCTATATCTGTAGCACTATAAAAAATTCTCATTCTTTAAGAATGGAACACAATTATCTTAGCATATCAATTTATGATGGCTTAGTACCTCATTCCAAGTTCATGTGCATCATTCAATCACTTTGTCTTCTTTTAGACATTATGCACTGCTACCCCATTCATTTCAAGGAATGAAACATTTTAATGGAACATATTTTATGAATAGACTTATAGTCTTTCAGCCTCAGATGCTTTATTTCATTCTTAATGCTGTCTCGAAGACCCATAGCATTCAACTGGATTTCAGCATCTAGTGCCCATGAAATTTTTTTTTACCAAAACTTTGAAGTGTAACAAACTCAAGCTTAGCAAGGTTTGATACAATGAATATAAGTAAAATAATAATACCTTAAACTTGAAACTTAACCTTCACTCTTCGATAGAGGTTCGTGCTGATAACGTGTTATAAAACTAATACAAAAATGCTAAAATTATAAAGGAACAAAGAGAGAGTAATAATATTTCTTGTTGATATTTTGATGTATTTCTTAATATGGAAATCAATGCCTATTTATAGGCATAAAGTTGATTAGGTGTACAATTATTTTTAACCTTGTACAACTAATAGGTAAGTATGAATACACAATATTTTCAAAATTGTATAACTAATTGGTAAGTTTTAAGTAAATATAAATATATAATTTTTTCACATTGTACAGCTTAGTAGGTAAATGTGTACATGGATATATATTACCTATATTTTCAACTAAAAGAAATTATATGTTAGTGAGTTTTTGTCTCTCCTCTCAGGCATCAGCTTTGAGAGTGCAACCTCACTCTCTTCTTCAACCCCTAAAACCCTAGTGGGTTACAGTAACATTCGGCTATGCCCCAAAACGAAGACCTTCGCTTCACTTCATCTTCTATCAAACTCCCTCTCTTCTCTCCCCTTCTTCTACACAGCCATACCCCTAACCCATTCTTCACCAATCTACTGCAAAATTTTCCCAAATTCCCACACCGATTTCATCAAAATGGTGGAACTTCACAAATTTTATCCAAATTCACCCACCCATTTCACCAGTTCAATCCCCAAAATGCAATTCTTCAATTTCTAAGAAAACCCAGAAACATTAACCCATTTTCTTGGAATTCATCAAATACCCCTCTACTTTGCTGTGCATCAATTGCATTGACTCAGAGCAACTTGGATGGGACTCCGTCGTCGGGTCCCAAAACCGGGAGTGGGAGCGAGGAGAGAGTTCTGATCAGTGAAGTCTTAGTGAGAAACAAGGATGGCGAAGAACTTGAACGGAAGGATTTGGAGAGTGAGGCGTTGAATGCACTCAAAGCATGCCGACCCAATTCGGCGCTTACTGTGCGAGAGGTGCAAGAGGATGTGCATAGGATTGTAGCTAGTGGTTACTTTTGCTCTTGCATGCCTGTTGCTGTGGATACTAGAGACGGTATTCGCTTGGTATTCCAGGTACATCTCTTTGTTCATGTATTAATTTCCGCAAAGTTATACCATGCTTGGTAGCTAGTTAGGAAGTAAGATGTTTGGTTATAAATTATGATGGAATTTGTGTATTTATTTTATGCGGGTAGAAGATGAAATGACAACACCTGCATAACTGCTACTTGTATAACTAATATATGTATGACTCTATCCTACCTAACGACCCCTTATTGATATTAGAATGATATCGGTCCAAATTGAGGGGAATATAGCCGACCCCTAATAGAGTTTTTGTTTTATTAGTTTTTAAGTACTACTGAAGCTTCAAAATGATTGTCCCAATCAAAGTAGAATGAAACATACTGTCATTTCAATACAAGTAAATTGCTGGAGTTTTTTTTTTTTGATGACCGTGGTGTCCAGTGCCCGCTTTGCGGACCCGACTATTATTCCACGGGCCCCTGATGCATGACCGGGTAACACATCAGTGGCCCTGGGGATTCGTTCCTGGGACTGGTAAAAAGTGGGATATAAAATATTGTGTTTGCATAGGTTAAAAAGGTAGTATTCAAATACTGTTATTTCACTTTATTAATTGAAATTTCAACAGTAGGCAACTATTCAACCTAAAAATTCAATCAGATTTAAAGAGTTCTTTTCTATAAGCAAATAAAGACATTATTATCAAATTAAAAGTTTCTAAGTGTTCCCTGCACGACAAAGTGGCTGTGATGATTAATCTAGAATGTATTATTTTCTCATTTATTGCCATGTGTAATTGCTAATATCACTACGTTTTGGCATAAGGTAGAACCAAACCAAGAGTTCCATGGTTTGGTATGTGAAGGAGCAAATGTGCTTCCAGCAAGGTTTATAGAAGATTCTTTTCGAGATGGATATGGTACACCTTCCTTATACTATACTCTTTCTATACACCCTCTATTGTCATTTCTTTACCTATTCATGAGCTTCTGCTTTTTATTTTCTTCTTTCAAGTATATGAGATAATCACTGTATATGTTACATTCTGTATGTAAGCAACCCATCCTGTGCTTATTTTGATGTCAAGCAATGCAGGAAAAATCGTTAATATCAAGCGGATAGATGAAATAATAAGCTCTATAAATGGTTGGTACATGGAGCGGGGTCTTTTTGGAGCGGTTAGCACTTATTTATGTCATATGCAACCTGTTGTTATTTATTTGTTGTTTTGAATGCCTTACATTGTGATTCGGGAAATCTTGGTTAGAGTTATCTTTCCTGTAGGTATCGGGTATAGAGATGCTCTCTGGAGGTATGATTAGGCTAGAAGTTTCTGAAGTAGAGGTGAATAACATAGGCATCCGTTTCCTTGATAGGACGTAAGAGCCCAACTTTCTTATACCTATGGTTTTAGTGAATGTAATAACTCTTCTTGGTAATTTCTTACACTTGCTTGCATGTCCTAGTGGTGAGCCAACTGAAGAGAAAACAAGGTCTGAAACTATACTTCGGCAGCTTACTACAAAGAAAGGACAGGTATATTTAAACAAGTCTTTTCTATTGTAACATCATTATTTTTTTGTTCTAATATACATCTTGTAATACCTGAAACTTGTACAAGTTGAAACACATTCTTAGTAGTATTGTGATTCTATAAGTAGGTTAAAGTATTTAAGAGTAGCGAACTAAAGTAGGTAAAGTATGTTGAGAGTAGTGAGTTTCCTCGTATGCTTATCTTTTTTGCTTTTTATTTTTCTTTTTGTGTTCTCTCATTCTGCTGCAGAACCTGTAGCTTTAATACGAGGTTCATTCTATAGCTAATAGCTGGTAATTGCAGTATCCCGAAGTACGGAGAAAGAAAACTTTAATGCTTAGAAAATTATGTGCCTTCTTTCCCTTACCAATTTCCGCCTTCTGATTGTGTGAAATTGTCTGATGAAACCACCTCTCCACCGCACAAAGGTAGGGTAAGGTTTGCATAGGATATGTTGTTGTTGTGATTGTGTGAAATTGTTGGAATGTTTGTCCTATTTTTTGGTGCAAAAATTGATTGACCTGCAATAGAAATAATTCGGAAGCGTAAACAGAGAAATAGTTGCTTAGCAGTTGCACAGACCCTCCTGTCCGTTTCTTTTTCCAACTTCTACTCGTTTGTGCCTGTTGCACAACATAACACCCTTACTTTTTTGTCATTTATCTATTCATAATCTCAATCTAGAAGTCACAAAGTTGACGTTGGCTTTCTGTTTGTTTATTGCAAGAGAGGTCCTTAGTTATGTGTTTATCCTTAACAGGTTAAAAGTAGTGTATCAAATTACCAAAAGAATCTACCATAGCCGCTTCTATAACTTTTTGATTTTGAATTGGCATAACTGAAATTCCTGATTTTACAATTCCATGGAATATTTTCAAATTGTATGCCATATTTCTTCCTGGGAAATCCACTATCATTGTGCTTGTTTGAAAGTCATTTCATTTACTCTTGTTTAGGTTTACAGCATGCTTCAAGGGAAAAGGGATGTGGACACTGTCTTAGCTATGGGCATTATGGAAGATGTTAACATTATTCCCCAACCTGCTGGAGGTGCTTAAGTGAAGATGGTTTCAACTGTCTCTTGTTGCACTTCTCTTTGTGCAAAATGCATTTTTATTTTTGTTATAACTTGGGCTCCCTGGGATTTTTCTTTTGGATTTGGGGTGGGGTCGGGTGGATTATATGGCAGAAATCAAGGATGAAATGATATAATAGTATCGGGAAAAAATATCATAAATAATGAAGATGGGTATACTATGAAGTGTATTTTTTGCAGGTACTGCAAGGAAGAACTAGTTAACTCTACCAGGGAAAGTGTTCATTAGGAAAGGGTCAAAATACCCTTAACGTATCATAAATGTTTGAAAAAGTACCTTCCTTCCATCTATTAGATCAAAACCGCCCTCAATTTGTTTTTAGGTCTAAAAATGACTTTTTTAACAGCAGAATAATTGATGCGTCATTTATTAAACAATTTGTTTCATCTTATTGGCCCATATAGTATATTTACCCCAATCCAATGACCTGACCGTTTCTCAGAACAAAACCCAAACCAACCTAGTAAACCCATTTTTGAATTAACCTATCTTTCTTCATCATTTTACAGTGATATTTTCAACCTATTTGTAGCAGCTCTAGGAATAGGGATTTTGGGTTACAAAACACATCCACGACTGCTTATGTTCTTTGGATAAATACCATTTCTTCTTTAAGTTCTTCACTCCGTTGTTTCCATCACTCTTCAACTAAGGTAAACTTTTTGCTTCTTTAGGTTTAGAATATTTGGGTGTTTGTTAAAAATATTCAAACTTCTATAAACAAATTGCAAGAATTTGTGTCCAGCATTTATCGAAGCCCATGCCACCTTTCTATATTTTGAAAAAAAGTTAAATTTAAACTTTTCTTTGTATCGTTATGATTTATAGCCACACAAGTGTCTAAGGCTTATATTTGGCACCAAATTTCAAAAAGTCTTTCTTTCTTAAATATTTGTGCCATGTTAAACGGAACCACAAATTGGGATGGACTGAGTATTATAATTTCTTATTTCTATTTTGCTGTCGTTATTTTTCTTTCTATACTTGTTTAGTTGTACTTATTTGAGCCGAGGTTCTATTGGAAACAACCTCTCTATCCCACGTCGGCTACCTCCTCAGGACCCTACTTATTGGATTACACTGGGTGTGTTGGTGTTGTTGTAGCCGTTTTGGCTTCAGCCTTAAAACTAACGTCTTATTTTAACAAGTTACATTTATACTGAAGTGTTAAGTTAATCTAACTTCAAATAATAAGAGGGAGATTGCATTAATTAAATCAGTATCAGACTGCCTAACACCATATATAATGTCTCTCTTCCCTATCCCTGGGAAGCTAAGAAGGGACTTTATGTGGCAAGGGAACAACATTGAGAAGAGTTTCAACCTCGTGAAGTGGGTTATAGTCCAAAGAATAGGAAGTTTGGTGTTTAGGAGTGAGAAACCTAAATCTACAAAATAAAAGTCTGATCATGAAGTGGCTCTGGAGCTATAACCAAGAAGATGAGGCCTTATGGAAGGGAGTAATTTTCCATAAATATGAACAGGAGGAACAGTGGTGCACACGTGAAGTAATTACCACCTATGGGGTTTGGAGGTCCATTGGGAGTCTATGGTTGATACTCAAGGCATATACAAAGGTCAAAGTTGGAAGGTGGTGACAGAATCTCCTTTTGGAAAGAGACCTGGAGTGGCCATGGCACCCACAGTCTTTATTTCCTGGACTCTTTCCTATATGTGTGAACCCTGAGTGCAGCATACAGGAAATGTGGTCACCACGAGGGTGGAACTTGACTTTCAGTTGGCTCCTTGATGATTGGGAAATGACTTGGGTAATAGAGATGCTGAATCTAGGTGGATTTCTTGGTACTAACATGAAAGGAGATAAATTATTATGGGAGCAACATACAACAACATAAGGATGATTTTTTACGCTGTCTGTAGGGTTTACAAATGGGGCACTTTCTGAAACTGCAGGAAGGTCAGCAGGTTCTTGGATTACTATCTGGAAAGTGGCTTAACCTAAAGTTAAGTGCTTCACTTTCTTAGTGGCAAAGAGATGCAGAAAAGGGGAATTAGCATAGCTTCTAGATGTATGCTACGCAAAGAGGCATTTGAGACCAACAAGCATCTCTTCCTCCATTCTGAAGTAACTGTACAAGTGTGGGATCTCTTCACTAGCATAGCCAAAGTAAACTGGAGCATATGCCAGAGCACACAACAGACCTTAGTTGCTGGATGAAGAAAGTTGGAAGTATAAGCCAGAAGAGATGGCGGAGAACAGTTCCAGCATGCATATGGTGGACTATATGAAAGGAGAGAAATCAGAGGATCTTCCAAGAGAAAGAATGCTCATTACAGAAGATTAATTGGCAAGCTATTACTAGTTTAGGCTTTTGGTTTAAAGAACAAAATATAGAATTAGAAATCCAATTAGTGGATTTTATAGGATCCTTGCTTTTTTGTATATTTTTGGAGGTGCAGCATAGGCCTGAATGCTGATGAATGCAATTTATCAGTTTCATAAAAAAAAAAAAATCATGTAATATATCCAAGAATGAATAAAAAAAATAACAGGTTTCTGAAAAAAGTGGTTTGCTCTTGGAGAAGACATTAGAAGTTATGACAAACTATGTTTGCTTTGTCAAATTTAGATCCAAGACTTAGTAATAACTAAAAAGCTAATTTGCTTGTGGTTTTCTTTGGTTGTGCTTGGTGAATAGTTATAAAAGCTTTATATAAATACCTTTCTTATAGAAGAGACTGTATGCACAACAAAAAGTTTTGGTTTGCTGATGCTCTGGCCCTCCTTACCCTTCTGCCCATCTACTGTGCGTGTTACCATTGTTCTTTCTGTAGAGTAACTTTCTGATGTAATATTGCAGACACTGGTAAGGTAGACTTAGTTATGAATGTTGTCGAGCGCAAGAGTGGGGGTGGTATTTCTGCCGGTGGTGGAATCTCTAGTGGGTATGTGATATTTGAGAAGCTATTATTCTTGGAAAACTACTTTGTCATTATGTTTCTTTTGGGTAGTCTATTGTTGTTTACTGGTATTGTTTCAATTTCAGGATCACAAGTGGACCCCTTGCTGGATTGATTGGCAGGTAATTCCAATAGTATGAAATTCTCTGTGGTGTTACGATCTGTTTTCAATTTTAGGAAATCTTTTCAGGGTTAATGGTCAAAGCTTGGCTTTCTTCAATGTTCTTAAAGATTGCTCAAAACTTTGTTATATACATTTCTAAATGGTTAATTTGAATTTTTTTAACGGTACATACTCCGGCTATGGTTTATCTAGTTGATGTACCGGTAAACCTACCCACATGCAAACTATGTAGAGTTTTCTGTATTAAGTTGAGTAACATTAAGGACAACAACAACAACGACAACAACATATCCAGTGGAATCCCACAAGTGGGGTATTGTGAGGGTAAAATGTATGTAAACCTTACCACTACCTCATAGAAATAGTGAAGTTGTTTTGGAAAACCCTCGTCTAAAAGAATCGAGCTCCATAAACAGAATATAATATATATGGAAAAAAAGGGAAAAGTAAGGAGAAAGGAAAAAAAGCAAATGATAGTATGTAAATATGATAAAGGTAAGACAAATATAAGACGAATAATGACGACGTAGGATGTAAAGACATAACTACTCCTATGAATTTACTATATCACAAGGTCATACATCAGCCAACTCCTGCTAGCTTATTAGCTTTTTACCGTAATACGCTACCTCCATTCTTTTCTATCTAAGGTTATGTCCTCGGTGAGATGAAGTTTCGCCATATCTTGTTTAATCACGTCTCCCCAATACTTCTTCGGTCTACCTCTTCCCCTCCGTGTAACCCCTAAATCCAACCTATCGCACCTCCTAACAGGAGTATCGATACTCCTTCTCTGCACATGTCCAAACCAACGCAGTCTCGCTTCCTTCATCTTGTCAGCCACATGGGTCACCTCTAACTTCTCCCGGATGGTCTCATTCCTACTCCTGGTATGCCCACTCATCCATTTCAACATCCTCATCTCCGTAACCTGCATCTACTGAACATGTGAATTTTTAATTGGCCAACACTCCACCCCATATAGCAGAGATGGTCTAACCACCATTCTGTAAAACTTGCCTTTTAAGTTTAGGTGGTATCTTTTTATCACACAATACTCCAGAGGCAAGCCTCCATTTCGTCCATGCTGCCCCAATACGATGTGTGACATCATCGTCGATATCGCCACTATTTTGGATGATGGATTCAAGATATTTAAAAAGCCATTATGGGTTAACATTTAGGACAACTTTTCAAAAAGCCACTATGGATTTAAAGTGACTTTCTATTCTGAAAAAAGAGCATATTCGGTGCACTACTCAGAAGCACTTACAAAAAGCTTAACCCCTTGCAGAACACTTCTGCAAAAAATATATATTTCTATTACTTTTGGTGCTTTTATTTAACAAGCTGCATATCTACTCTAAATAGCATTTATGGGAAGGACATTATGAAGATGCCAACGTGACTATCTTTTCTCAGAAAAGAAATCTGTATAATGAGGTTATCTTTTAGCTAAAATACTTCTAGGAAAGAAATTCTTGCATGGACTTCTTTTTCTTTTGAAAGACAGGATGGCAAGCCTTAGATCACTATAAGCAGACATCACTGTTAGTAATTAACCTGCTGAGTATCAGGAGTTAGCTATTATAGTCGATATGTCGCTAAATTTCCACCTTGTATTATTTTTCCAAAAAGAAAGGATCAATTTCAATTTTTTCCCCTAGGATATGCTGTTCATTATTTCCATCCATTTCAGTTGTGCGATATACCACAAAAATCTTTTTGGGAGAAATCAAAAGCTGAATTTGTCGCTAGAGCGGGGGCAAATCGACTCGATCTTTCGGATAAATTATACAGATCCATGGATTGAAGGAGATGATAAGAGGACTTCAAGGTCAATTATGATACAGGTAATTTAAAGTTCCCTAGAGTATATATCACGACAGTTCTTGGGAGCTCATTTCTACCCAACTTTCTATTTTGACTAGAATTCCAGGACACCTGGCACACTTGTTCATAATCACCCTGGTGGTAGCCTGACGATTGGACGTGTCACAGCCGGAATTGAATACAGTCGGCCATTCAGGCCAAAGTGGAATGGGACAGCTGGAATCATATTTCAGGTAGCTTTCATATTAATGTCTTCAGATAATATATGTCATCTTGTGAAATGAATGTTGTGCTTTTGGCTATGGTTTGCATGGTTATAGAGGGAAATGTGCTGATAAAAATCTTTATTGATTTTTGGAGACTGTAACAGTTGTTATAGTAGTCTCCAGTTGACATTGAGTTGAATTGGTTACTCCAGGAGAATGGCAATTTCTGCCTGTGAGAGACTCAACTGTTGTTTTGGTAAGGCCTAAAAAGATATGTATTTAGTGTCAATATCCGAAGATCTTTCTGTATTTACAACTTCAACAGGGCGACCTAGCGCGCAATTAACTGTGTGCAGGATTTTATCCTGATTCTTGTTTAGATGGGATTTTTGGGATGGGTTTATTTAGTACACCTTCCGTTTAAAAAAGTATAACCTAGTTTGACTTGGCATAAAGTTTGAAAAAATAAAGAAGACTTTTTGATTTTGTGGTTGTAAATTAAAGTTATGTCAAATGTACCAAAAAACCCTTTAATCTTGTGGCCCTAAACCTGCCACGTGGAAAGTTGAAACTAAAATGTTGCCAAAAAAAAAGAGGTCATTCTTTTTTAAACAGACTAAAAAAGAAAGTAGGTCATTCTTTTTGGAACAGAGGGAGTAGTAATTAATTTTTTTGAATTTACAATCCCCAACTCCTTCCATCCTAATTTATGTAGCACTTTTTCTGTTCTTTAGTGAGTCCTACAAAGGATGACACCTCTTTATATTTGGTAACAATTTAACTTTAAACTTCTTATTTTATCCTTAATGCGATGTATTATAATGGCACCAAAATCTATGGTTTATTTTTAACCACAAGTTTAAACAGTCTTTCATTCATTCTTATACTCCTGCCCTGTGCCTGGTTAAACACCTTCCCGTAAATTGGGTCGAAGGGATTAAAAAAAGTTGCATTGAACTACTGTTGTTAAAGGGACCAAAGAGTTTCTAATACATGAATTTTGGAGTATCCATTGTTAAAAAGAGAAACATTTAATGTGCTTTATCTAAAAAATAAAAGATAAATGTCACTTGTGCTTAGTGATGCAATGGTGACAAGCCCGGATAATTTGAGTCGTTTATGCAATAACTAGCAGAATCTAGGCATGAGTAGTTTGAGTAATCTTTTGAGGAAAAGATTGTATTGTAAGAGTGTGCCATGGAGGATGATGACTCTTTCCTTGTTTTAAGTCTTGGGAAATCAACAAAGTTATTTGATTATTCTTTCCAGTGTCTGTCATGTTCTTTGTTTCCTGTTTTCTCTTAATGATGTTGCTACTTGTCCTTCCTATTTGAATTCTCAGCGTGCTGGTGCTCGAGATGACAAGGGGAATCCTGTTATAAGGGACTACTACAGTAGTCCACTTACTGCAAGGTATAGATTGATGATGGTTTATGCTGCCTAAAGTGTTGTATATCTGGCCATAAGAAAGTGTACAATGTGTCCTTTTTGAATTGCTGCAGTGGCAACACTCACGATGATATGTTACTTGCCAAACTTGAGACTGTGTATACTGGTTCTGGTGATCCTAGTTCTTCAGTGGTCAGTTTTCTTATATTCTTCCAGATTCCTTCTCTGATAAATGTTGGGATAGAAAAAATTCTTGATTTATCTCTTCACTATTTCCCCTGCTGTTTTGCAGTTTGTTTTCAACATGGATCAGGGACTTCCTGTTTGGTCAGATTGGCTAGTTTTCAACAGAGTCAATGCGCGTGCTAGAAAAGGATTGGTATTAGGTCCTATGCGTCTTCTCCTAAGGTACTCTCCATCTTTTATGATGATTAGCCCGAACGCTGCTGAATTTGGTTTTTCTTCCTTCAACTGTATCCCTTAAAAATTTCCTTAACTTATTTGTGATTCTTTTTGCAGTGTCTCTGGTGGTCATGTGGTTGGTAATTTTCCGCCTCATGAAGCATTTGTGCTTGGTGGAACCAATAGTGTAAGAGGATATAAAGAAGGCACAGTTGGCTCTGGCCGGTCTTATGTGGTTGGCTGTGGAGAAATTTCCTTCCCTCTGGTAAGTGGAGGCTGTTGCAAACTATAGTTTGATAGTTGAACACATTCTAAATATTGGTAGTTTTTGCTGTCTTTCTCATCCGTCCAATGAATGCACTGGTGCTAATCTCAACTCTTACCAAGATGGTGGTGCTAATGTTCTTTTATTTTTCAAAAAACACCGTTCTCTATGTCTTTCCCTACAATTTCTTATCTCTCTCTCTCTCTCTCTCTCTCTCTCTCTCTCTCTCTCTCTCTCTCCCTCTCTCCCCCCCCCCCTTCCACCTTCTTTTCTTTTGATTTCTGCCCGCTTCCATCTTCC
>JAPFFP010000009.1:731332-745711 GCA_026153255.1 Solanum medicagineum | reverse complement strand
TTATCTCTATATAGTGTTGGGGATGACCAAGCCTAGCTTGGGGGGTTGTAGGCCTGAGTAACCTATCGAGGGGTTAGTACCTTGGTCATCTAGCTCGAGGGGTGGTAAGCCCGGATAACCTTGTTGGGGGTTGGTACCCATCAACCCTGATGGGGGTTTGTACTCCGTCAACCTCTGTGGGGGGTTTATAATCCATCAACCTCATGAAGGGGTTCGTACCTCATGCGCCTATCCAAGAGGGTGGTAGGCCTTGGCTTGCACTATAATGGTCACTCCTTACACTCGTATTAAGTTCTGTATAAGCATGGTTTTACTTCAAGCATCATTGGATGAAGTCAAGAGGAAGAGTTTACTCCCCAAGTCATTGCTAAGACATGCCAAAGGCTGCCCATGCAACAATACCAAAAGAATTACTCCCAAACAAGTCAATTATGCAACTTTACAAAAACCTTCATTTCGAATAATTCCCAACATAAACCAAACTTTACCTTTAGCCATAACTTCACATAACATTGCCCCAAAATATTATACCAAGGTTATACAAACCAACCACCCTTCCAAGACTAGATCATCAATCATATAACTAAACCAAGCTAATCATTGAGATACCTTCATATCAAATTTTACTTAACTCAATTAGAATTCGCTTCAACATTATTTTTCACGCAAGTATAGTCTTAAAAACATGTGGTGAATTACAAAGCGGTCTTGGTTTGGCATTTTTCTTGGCCATAAAATACTTGAGTGTTGCATGGTACGTGTGAACTGTCACTTTGGCTCCTAACAAGTATGACCGAAATTTCTCGAATGCAAAGATCAATGCAAGCAACTCTTGTTCCATGACCATATATTTTTTCTAGGCTACATTCAGTGCTTTGCTAGCATAGTATATAGGATGTAGGACTTTCTCCTTGCGCTATCCCAGGACCACACCTAATGCAACCCCACTGGCATCACACATTATTTTAAAGGGCTTTGACCAATTCGGAGCCACAATTGCTGAAGTCAACCTACTTTTCAATTCTTCAAAAGCTTGCATACAAGCATCATCAAACACAAGTTTGACATCTTTCTCCAACAATTTGCACAAAGGATGAAAATTTTTGGAGAAATCTTTTATGAAGCATCGATAAAATCCTGCATGGTTACATGGCCCAAGAAGCTCCTAACACCTTTTACTGAGATCAGCGGTGGAAGTTTCTCGATCACTTCAATTTTAGCTTTCTCAATCTCAATGCCTTTACCTGAAATTCTATGACCCAGCACAATACCTTCTTTGACCATGAAGTGACATTTCTCCCAATTCAGCACCAAGTGACTTTCCACATATCTCTGCCAAACATTATGCAAATGTACTAAACAGTCTTCAAATGATTGACCAACCACACTGAAATCATCCATAAACACCACAATAGTGCTCTCCATAATGTCCGAGAAAATAGACATCATGCATTTTTGAAATGTAGTCGGAGCATTACACAATCCAAATGACATTCTTTTAAATGCGAATGTGCCATAAGGACATGTGAACATATCTTGATCCTCGGGCGCAATGACAATTTGATGATACCCAGAATATCCATCAAGGAAGCACTACTAACCCTTTTCTACAAATCTGTCAATCATCTGATCCATGAATGGTATAGGGAAATGGTTTTTTTCCATTGAAGCATTAAGCTTTTTGTAATCCATACACACCCTTATCCGGTAATTGGTCGCATGGGAATCAATTCATTTTAGCATTTGGCACTACTGTGGTACCCCACTTTTTTGGAACACACTGAACGGGGCCGACCCATTCACTGTTGGCAATAGGATAGATTACTCTTGCATCTAACCACTTGATGATTTCTTTCCGAAACACCTCTTGCATTGGAGGATTCAAACTTCTCTGATGCTCAATGCTAGGCTTGTAGTATTTGACTAGCTGAATTTTGTCAGTGCATATTCCCGGAGGGATACCAATTATATCTGCAATAGTCCACCCAATCGCCCTTTTGAATTGTTTGAGTACTGATACAAGAGCCTCTGCTTGTTCCTCACTCAAGTCAGCAGCAATAATGACTGGCAATGCATTATCCTCTCCCAAATATGCATATTTCAGGTGTGACGGGAGTGCCTTCAATTCTAATTCTGGCGAGAACTCTATGGAAGGTTTTGTGGGTGGGGTTTCCCTATTTTTCAGATCTAGTTCCAACTTAGTGTGATGCCTAGGGCCAAATGATACCCCAAGAGCATTCACCATCTTCTCATAATTTAGGATATCGTCACCCTCAAAATTCGTCAACACTATTTCCAAAGTATCAACTCCTAGCCGTAGCTCGACCAGGACCTCTGATTCATCCTCATCAACAACTTTAATCACCGAAACTACCCGAAAATCACAGTCCTTCCTGTCTTTTTGACAAACCTGAAACACAACTAGTTTTTCACCAAACCTGAATGTGAGTAGCCCTTTTTCCATATTAACTAGCATGCGACCTATGGCTAAGAAAGGCCTCCCCAAAATAATAGGAACTGCAAAATCAACCTCACATTCAAGTATAACAAAATTTGCAGGAAATATAAATTTATCTACTTTTACCAATACATCACAATGTATTCCCACAGGTTTCTTGATTGTTCTGTCCGCCATTAGCAACTGCATCTTTGCAGGAATAGGGTTGCCCAAACCAAGCCTTTTGAAGATGGAAAGAGGGATCAAATTGATGCTAGCACCCAGATCACAGAGTGCTTTGGAAAATGCAAGTTCCTCGATAGTGCATGGTACAGTGAAGGAACCTGGTTCTTCATATTTCTGAACCAATGACCTTGTGGTGATGGCACTACAACATTGAAAACTTTGGGAGAGATCTTGGCTAACTGTTTACTTCTTCTTGACTAATCTTTCATCCATCTTGCATAACCCGACATCCTCTCTAAAGCTTCAACCAAGGGAATGTTTACCAACAATTTGTTAAGTATCGCTAGAAAATGCTCAAACTTACCGTCCTCATCTTTTTTTCTTAAGCCTTTGAGGAAAAGGTGGAGGAGGTCTAGGGAAAGTCTTATACCTCTTAGGTTGCTCCTTTTCTTCATTCATGTTAGCTTCCTCATAAACACTCCTTTTGTGACTTTCATCAACAACCATCGACATTAAGGGATCTATGGTGCTTTTTCCACTTCTTGTCATGACCTCCACGCAATGCCCATCATTCTTTAGATTTTGAACCATATTACTTGGCAAAGTACCCTTTTGGCATTCGTTCAAATGGGAAGATACTTGACCAAATTGTTGCTCCAATTGTTTGATGGCCATCAAATGAGACTCTGCTTTTTAATTTATGCTTGAAATATCCAATTTCATCACTTTTAAATTCTCATCTTGATGGTCGGCTTTCTTCAACAACTTGTCAAACATTTCCTCAATCCTAGAATTGTTAGACTAGTATCACGATCGTGGGGAGGCACATAGGGACCATTTCTATAACCATCTCTTTACCCCCACTCGGCCTTCGGTATTATTTTTCTTTCATAATAACCACCACAGTTATCTCTATACGTGCCCTCATGATTGTACTTCCAATCTTGATTTTCGGAACCTTGGCTCCAATAGTCCGTGTTGATCCTTGGGGGTTGTTTCAGAAATCCGCCGATTGGTTACTTACACAGCAAACATCTTTATCAAAGAATGATTCTTCATACACGGGTGCCTTAGGAGATTGGTGAGTCACCGCATGAACACTCACTTGGTTTTGCTTCAACATCAAGTCCATAGTTGTGCAAAGTTGAGCAAGTTGTTGCATAATCTCCTCATTGACCTTAGCTTGCTCATTGTTGGTGTTTACTGCACAAGAAGTTTTAGTTGCACCTCTCTCTCTTTGACCTAATGCTCTATTTGTTTTAACCACTTTCTCCATTCATTCGGTAATTTGTGCAAAAGGTTTATCAAGAAACATGTCTCCCATGATTGTATCGGCACAAGCTTGACTATTCTCATCAAGAGCCCAATAAAAGATCTCAACTAAGGCATCATCAAAAATTTTGTGGTCCGAAACCATTCTCAAACACTTGGTGAACCTTTCCCACATAGTACTAATCAAATCACCCGGCAATTGCTCAAAATTGTTTTATTTGATCTTTGAGCTCGAGCTTTTTGGACCTAGGAAAATACCCCTCTAAAAAGGCTCTTTGGAGCTCGGCCCAACTAGTGATCGAACTTTGTGGAAGCTCTGACAACCAAGTCGCCGCATTTCTAATCAAAGATAGAGGAAACACTCTCAAACCAACCGCATTCATCGAAAGATTTTATGTACCCATCTCACTCTTACAAACAAATGCAACACTATGGAGATGACTGTGTGGATCCTCTAAAGGTAGCACCGTAAATAAACCATGATTTTCAAGCATTTGTAGGAGACAACTAGACATAGTGAACTTAGTGTCAATCGGTAATGGTGGCAACACTATAGCTCCAGTAATATCCATAGCTATAGGGTTCAAACTATATTGATTCCATCTATATGCATTTTCATTGAAAGCCCTATGGTATGGCCTATTCTCCCTTTGGGGTGGGTTTTCATCTCTACCCACATATTTCTCATGTTGACCAATGGCTTCATCAATCACGATATCCTCGTTTTCTTGGGTCATTCTTCTTGCAATTCGGTGGATCTCAAAGTTAATTGGAACTAAGGGATTGTCTTGGCTCCTTGTGTTGGGCATACAAACCTAGTATACCCTGCAAACAAAACTAAATAACAAAAACAAAAATAAAAGTAAAATACAAGAGAATCTAGAAATTAATACTTGAACTAATCACTAGTGAAATCAAGTGAAGAACCTAGTTGTATTCCTCGGCAATGACACCATAAATTTTGATGTTCATGCTCCTCAGTAAAGCGGTCGCTAAAAAGTATAAACCTACCTAGATGCCAGGATCGAATCCACAGGGAATACGGGGTTGACCGTATTGTCTCACCAACAATTACTTCTAAGTATTAATCAACTATATTCTCTAGAATGGGAGGATGGGGTGGGTTTTGCAATTCGAAGTGAAGAAAAATAAAAACACTACACTACTAAAGCAAAGAAACAGTCAATTTGAGGGACAAATTAGGAATTGTGTTCCCCATGATTCATTAACTCAAATACCCCAGATAATATTTATCTAATTGAGACATTGCATGCAAGACGGTAACTTAGGTTCTTTCAGCCTTCTTGTAAAGGTGAAGGTCGAATTTCACCATGGCGCTTGATCGACAATCATGGTGTGTCAACTAACCGTTACCCATTGTCCCAGTCAACCTCTCCTTGGTTAGATTTGGTTAATTAGACAAGAACACATCAATCGAATCTTGTCATCTATTTTCTTTTTCCTATTCATCGCTACCTTGGTCCGGATCATAATACTAGGTGGGGTTTGGTGTTGGCCACCACCAAAAAACATTCAAAATGAAAGGAAATAGACAATACATGCAAATACTCAATCAAAGAAATGCAAACAATCCAGGTTATTTCAAGTCAATTCTTTATGGTTCTCATAACCCCAAGTTGTGAGGGTTTAGCTACTCATGGCTAGGGCAAAATCACTAACAATGAATAAAATAAATATGTTTGAGAGATTACCCAAAAACTATGAAGAAGAAAACCTCCTTGATGTTGAAACCATAAGCTTGCAATAATGTAGTTTGATTACAAGTGATTTCAAATCCCCAAATTGGGTCTTCAAGAATAAAAAACTAAAATATCTACACTAAACCCTAAGAATCTCTCTACAATATTCCCTATTCAAATCTGCAAAATGTATCTCCTTTCAGAAAGCCTATCATAAATTATTTATACTAAAAGACCCTTCAAATAAAATAGAAAATCCAACTAGCAGCAGATACGGCTGCTAGGGTGACCTATGAGTCGTAATCATGCTTTCATAGTCAACACTTGGAATTTTGGACTTGACTGCTATGATCCATTGTTATGAATTGTTGCTCATCTAGACTCGTAGGGTCTTCTCGTAATCCATATTTATATTTCTTGGTCCAATTCTCAACCTCTCTGGAAATTGCTACGAAACTCACCTCTACGAGTCATAGTGAGACCTAAAACTTGTAGGTTGGTCTCGTATAGCTGACCTTCACTTCTCATATTTCTTATTGTTTTCTCTCTAGAAATTACTAGGAGGACACCCTATAACTTGTAGCTTGGGCTACAACTCGTAGGGTGGCTCGTATGTCCTGAACTTCATCAAAATCTGCAATTTTCTCCCAACATCATGTCAACTTGTAATTTCTACACAAATAATACAAAAACACATAAAAATCATAAAAAGTCGCATGAAGTACTTGCAAAATCGCTTGTTTTAGGCATCAAATGTGTTGTATTTTGACAACACATCAGTATTGCAAATAATTTTCAATTCTTTCAATACTAATAATATAGCCCCTTTCTCGTTATCAAAAAAGTCATCTCCACCTTGAAGACCCTTAAGTGAGAAAAAACTTTCAACATTTCCTGTTATGTGCTTTGAGCGTCCACTATCTATATACCAATATTGACTACTTCTTGCTTCACTCACCTACACACAAATCACTTGTTAGACTTAGAAACCCATTTAAGCTTGAGTGCCAATAAGAAGATAAAGGAATAATAAGTGAGCTTCTTTCTAGTAAGGGAGAATAATTTTGTTTACATTAGAATATTTTTAGATTATGAACTAGGACTAGGTATAAATTTCGGCTGCTTGTTCTATTCAAAATACTTGGAAAAACTTTCTTCAGCTATTTTTCAGGCTGGACAACCTCTTTTGAGATACACATTTATACCATAATTACTACATAGCAAATTATTAAATACAGCGACATATTTGTTGTGAAAATTTTACGAAGGTTCTTTCTTCATATAACCAAAACTCTTTCTACTATTGTATTTCTAATCGATGAAACTCTCTAGAATACTTTAAGATGTGGTCTACATGAGTCATTTGTTCTATTCTCTGACCAAGCCACTTTCCAAAATAGCATTTCTTTCTAGAGCCAAAGTCATCTTTAGTTCAGTAGCTTTTAACTTATCTTCTAATCCAAGATGCAAACTACTAACTTCACCTTTACCTTTCAGATATTTAATGGTCTCTTTCATTAATTTTTCTTTCAGATTTATATTTTGTGACTCTAGAATGATCATTTTTCTTCCATCTTATATATTTGAGTTACTAAAAGAATTTTTTCATCTTGAAAAATGTCTAGACTATTGTTCAATTTTTTTTTATTTGTTAACTCATTAAAAGAATCAATTAACGCAACAATCAATTTTTTCAACTTTTTAGCAGAATACACTTTGAGATTTCATCTAAGATCAGTAAGTGTTACTTATTCATCACCGTCATAATCTAATTTTTCTATAAAATGTAAACACTAAATTGAAGACATCTTCCTCATCTTTGATAGCTAGCATAGACGCATCTTCAGGATATTTAAATTCCTCTGATCCACTTGAGGAATTTCTCCAAACCGGTAGAGTTTTCTTTACTGTTAGATCTGCTGCACCACTTCTTTTGAACTTGTTAGGGACCTGATCTCTCTTCTTGTCTTTGTCACCTCTGGAATTGACATGGTGTACTCTAATTTGTACATGGGGACAATTTCTACTGAAATGTCCTGACTTATCATATTTGTGACACAGGTCAGTAGCATTTGTTGAATTGTTAGATTTTTCCTTCTTCATAAACTTTTCATGCTTTCTCATTATTTTCTTGAACCTGCGAGTTAGTATGTCATGTATTCATCTTCTTTACTCCATATCTTTGTTAGAGGTATCTTATTTCTTGTTGAGCTCATGAGTTTGAAGATTGCCAATCCGCTCATTCACAATAAGAGTTTTCAGGCCCTTTATTTCAATAATGTCATCAACTTTGCTTTATTTTGAAGCACTTTAAGAATTTTTCTGACTTGCTTGAGTGAACAAGTTCTCCCAAACACCTTAATTCTTTTATGATGCGGGTGAGCTTGGTATACATTTCTTGAATAGATTTGATTTCTTTCATGGTGAAATTTTCATATTAAGTTGACTCCTTCACTTGGATAGTATCTTTATGCGATTTCTTTTGTTGATCACATGAAAATATTATATTATGTTTGTTAGGTCCTAAATCACACACGAACAACTTCTTTGCCTTGTTATTCTTCTTCACCTTCTCCTATCAGCTTCATTATATTCTCTTCAAGTCTTATGGAATGAGTCTGATAATCTCTCATTCTTCCATTTTATTCATAGGAACATGTGGTCCATCTAGAACAATGTCCCACAAGTCACTGTCTTTAGCCATGATAAAGTCATGCATTTTTGTCTTTCACCATCCATAAAATTGATCATTAAAATGAGGAGGTCTGATTGTAGATTGTCCTTCTTCCAAATTATTAGGAGCAACTATATTGCTATAGGATCCTCTCTAGGTGTTATCCTTATAGAGAGTCTAATCTTCGATGCCAATTATCTGTATCCTCTCATGAATAACACTTGATCAGGCCCCTAAACAAAGTAAGAACAAAAAGTAAAACAACACACAAGATTTACGTGAAAACCTTCTTGCTAAAGGGAGAAAAAAACATGACTATCGCGCAGGATTTTAACTCAACTTTATTATCATCAAGAAGTAACAAATAATTACAAACTCTTGCAATCTGGATTAACGTCTTAATCTCTTTCCCTTTGCCATGCAAATTCAGTTGGTCAAGCACCTAAGTAATAACTCTGCGGCCTACTAAACTAATCAACTCTGATTAATTTAGACTTCAAGAATCAATATCGCTAATGCTAGCTACAGTTTATAGAGTCATCAAATAAAATAAGCTTGTAACTCCTTTATAGATCAGGACTAGATTTAAAAGATGAGCCCCAAAAAATACAACTATAAATAGCCTCAAACTATGAAGACATTTTATAGATCCGTTGCTACTTGAAGTTTGGTATTTCTTAGAAAGAAATTTTCTTCCTTGATTGTAAAGTGATGAGTGACAAAAAGCATAATTATGTCAATGAGGATTAGACATGATATAGGATAACCATGGAATGTTGGAGCAATTATATTGCCCAAGAGGCTTGAACACTCACCAAAAATAGTTACTGGCAATGTATGATTTCTAGTTGTCACTTTTAGTTGCACGCAAATAATTGTGACATGGAATTAGGTCACATATCAGATCTCATTTTGTGAAATCTTCAAAACTACAATTTAACAAAACTAAACTTTGAAAAATAATTCAAAAGGCAAAACTATATTCAATTTACTAGATTAACCAAAAATCATATTCAACAACTATACTAACATTTATAAAAGAAACACTCATCCAAAAGATCAGATAGTTGATGTATCATTGTGAAGGAGGTACCTAAGGCTCTTAAATCATTGCCTAGATCACCTCCATTCTCTGAAGAATTAGTGAAATAACAACAGGGTTAGTTTAGAAAGGTTTATGATATGTTGAAATAATTGACTCTAGATATATCAGTTGTTGAGGCTTTGGAGCAAATGTCGAGATATGCAAAGTTTATTGACCTCATCATAAAAGAATATTTTGTTGGGAATGCATCCCAAGTCCCACACCGTATGAAGAGATAAAAATAAACTTAAATACATAGGTTCAACCCAAACCATTAGTATGAGGCCTTTTGGGAGATGTTCAAAAATAAATTCGCGAGGGTTTGGCCCAAAGGGGAATATCATACTAATGTAGTGTTGGGGTCAAGGTATGCGTGGTCCAAGCAAGTGGTATCAGAGCCCAAGTTCGGAGGGTAAGAGTGATGGATTGACACGTGCCAAGTTCTCTAATTGATGGTGGCTAACAAGAGAAGCACCAGAATAGATCTGCGCAGGGTCTAGGTGTTGTGCAAGAGTGTCCGGTAGAACGGTGTGGCAATCGAACAGGAAACGGGAGAGATGTGCAGATGGTGCCTTGTATTGTGCGGAGTCACTGGTGTGCCAACAAGACCAAGATGATCTCCGGGCTAGTGGAGTGAAGGTCTGTGGTAATGCCTTGTGTCAAAAATTTTTCCGACAGGAACAGATGGTCAGGCGGCGAGTCCCGTGGGTTATTGCGATGGTACAAGATGGTGGTAGATCCGAAATTGATAATCGCTAGAGGAGAGGTCACAGACTTGTGTGGTCCTTGGTTTGAGGGAGGTTTGTTGGGAATGCATCCCAAGTCCCACACCGTTTGAAGAGAGAAAAATAAACCTAAATAAATAGGTTCAACCCAACCCATTAATATGAGGCATTTTGGGAGGTGTCCAAAAATAAATCTGTGAAGATTTGGCCCAAAGCGGACAATATTATACTAATGTGAGGTTGGGGTCAGAGTACGTGTGGTCCAAACAGATTTAAGACCTTCAAGATCATAAATCAACAATAACATTTACACATACTTCGCTTATTGTAAAATATTGATCTTGAGTTTTATAAAATAAGAGCACTACACTTATTTGAACTTCAAACACCACACATTTGAAATAAATTTAAAGTGGATAAATTAAAATAATATATCAGAGTAATAGGCTTTATCTTGAGACTATTTCAAAAGAAAAATGGTCCTTGCAAACCTAATTTTTACTCTTTCGATTTTAAATTTATTTATCTGATTTCGACTTGATATTAAGCTTAGAAACAAAAAGAGAACTTTGAATATTCTGATTTTTTGATTAAAAATATAAAAAAATGTATCAAAGTATCATTTATATTGGGGTCTTAACCATCTAAAAGTCTAAGAAAGTCACTTTATTATAATTAAAAATAATATAGCTTTAAATTTTTTTCTTATTCTCAATCAAATTATTTACAGCCACGTAAATATCTAAAAGTTGTCTTACACCACAAGTTCAAAACTTTTCAAATTTTTTTAAACATGTCATATCAAGTCAGAAGATGCCATATAAAATCAAACGGAGGGAGCAAATGATAAGTAATAGCACTTCATTTTGGAAGGCGTACGAGCGTAAACAATTAATTGTCGATGGAGGATGAATAGAGATCAAATAATAGCACATTTGAGGAAAAAAAAGAATATAATTACTTACTAATAAAGGAAAATTATATTTGACTTATAAATGTTAATAGTATGATGAATTTTCATACTATCAATATACTGAATAATAGGATTTTATCTTAACACTTTTGAAAAGAACAATGGTCCTTGCAGCTCTAAATTTACTCCCTTTTGGTTTCAATATTTTTTTTTTAAAGATTTGACACGAATTTTAAAAAAATAATTTCTTTTGAAATTTTATAGTCATCAACTAAAGACTATAGAATTTATCAAATCATCTTATAATCTTGTGATCGTAAAATTATAATAAAATAATTGTTAAAAATAGAAGAAATAAAATTTTTAAAACAAACTAAAAAAAAGGACAAATAAAAAAAACTATTTCACATTCAGTGTCATGTTTTATCACATTAAAAAAGGATATATTAAGAATGGATGTTCGACATATTATAATGAAAACAAATATTTATGATGTGAATAGAAAACATGGTTAAAAAAAGAATAAACCATGGACTAATATTCAGTTGTGCCTCGAAGTCTAAGTTGACCCACGTCTATGTAATCAATTCCTAAAGTTGGAACATTAAAGAAAGTGATACTTGGATCCAACTTTATAATTAAAATAATATATTTTTAGAGAAGTTATAGTTTATCCCTGGGACTCGGAGATTAACAAGAGATATGTTCGGAAACAATGGGACAAGCTCAGACAAGAAAAATTATAAATTAAGAAATAAAACAAAGAGACATATTCTTTGTAAATGATAACTTCACACTGCCACCTCGTGTACTCTAGGGAATGCCAAAGGATGTCCAATAGCTCCAAACTCTAGGCCTTTTAATATAATCTTTTCATCACTTATGCTATTAGCATTATTTTAATGTTCATATTATCACACAAATCCCAAAATATAATAACCAAAGAAATAGATGGGGAAAAAGTACATAATACATTAATATATTTTTAACTTAACTTAAATGATATTTATCTTTTCAATTTTGGCGTACACAAGTAAATACTTAATTTATATAAGTTGAGTTGATATATATATATATATATATATGTTACGTAAAACACTACGTAGAATATGTATATGTATCTCTTTATGTATATCTATAAAAATTAAAAGATATAAATATTAAGTAAGACACACATTACGTACTGTGCTAAAAGAGAAAACAGAAAGAAAGGGGGTATAAACTATGGATACTTTTCCAAAAAAGATATATTAGTACATACGCTGACTATATGTATATTTTACGTAGTCAATCAAATTAATTTAACTAAAAAATATTGTAAGGAGTTCATATAACCAAGCGCAATTTATTCAGAATAGAAATATATTATAAGTATTTTTTAATAAATTAATTTAACACGTTATTATATGTTTTTTCTCTTGTTTTTCAGTGTGTAATAATTTTTTTACAATTATAAAAGAGAGTTATCATTTACTGATTTGTTATCCATAATTGAGTTCAATTCAAGATGCAAGATGATGTTTTGTATTTTTCTTTTTATTTCATTGATTAAAAGAGGCTTGTCGAATCATAAGACTAGATTAAGCAAGATAATCTTAATTTATGATAATAAATAGAAATTACTTTTGTTTTCATGAGTAACGAAATTTTAAAAGAAGAAAAATAAAACAGGTCTATTCTTAAAAAAAAAAAAAACTTTGGGAAAAGACAACCATTGTGGTCGGGTGGAAGAGGTTAAGGCCTAGAACTCAAGTTGTAGCTTTGCAATTAAGTTTTATCTTCATAAAGCAAGTTACTATTTTATTTATTTAGAACGAAGTATAAAAAATGCACTTAAATTATTTTTTTAATTTAATATTTAAATTATTAAGTGTGTAAATTTTATATAAAATTATCATTTATTAATTTGAGAAATGCAGATCTTTTTTTATTACATTCTTTTGATGGTGTATGTACGGTATTCTCTCTATTATTTTAATATTTAAAAAAAATTGCTACACAATGCTTCACATGGACAAATATTCTACCTTGATAAAAATTAAATAAATTACTAATATTAATTAAAACTTAAAGTATCACTATCCCCCCTCCCCCCGCCCTCCACAAGATCGATAACTTTCATGTTTTATATTATCTTATTTTTTTAAATCCTGCCCCACTTCACCTAATCCTTTGGTCTCAATTTTTTTTGTTTTGTGTTAGATATATACATATAATTTAGAAAAATATTTTCTAATTGTCGCAAGTTTTTTTTAAAAATAGTATTTCTATTTTAGTTACATTTGACATGTGAATAAAAAAATATTTTCCTACAAAGATATGTATATATCTAACACAAAATGAGCGGAAAAAAAAGAGCGGCCGGAGTTAGGGCTAGATTTTTTTTTTTAAACTAAAGATAATATCTAATTTTATTTGGTAATAAGTAAGTGGTTTATGGGCTTGAAGTCAGATTTTTCTTAAAAATATTTTATACAATGATAAGAAAAATGGGCGGAGGGGAAGGAGAGGGGAGGGGTTTGTATGTGAGATAAAATAAATATTTTATATTTTATTTTTAATAAATTAATTTTCTTTTGGAATAGTTATACTTAAATTTTAAATTTAATCTATATTAATATTTTATTTAATTTTTGTACATGAGATATTTTACCATATGAAATACCACCATGTCCTCATGGCAAGATTTTCTTAAAATGAAAAAGAAAGTATACTATTTATGCTATTAAAATAATTTTTTCAAATCAATGAGTTTTAAGTATAAAATTACTTCAAAAAGGATAAATTTTTTTTTGGCACTTGACTCTTTTTTTTTACTCATATGATTCTTTTCTAGTTTTCTGTCCAAATGGGGCGTTTATGGAATAACATGACAATTATGCTTTGACCATTGGATTGTTCGAAATCTATTGATTCTCCTAATTTAAATTATGTATTAATGTTAAAACTTTTTGTTTCAAAATGTGTTATATTTTTAAAATTTGAATTCAAAAATTTATGATTAAAGGTAAATTTTTATCATAGATACAAATTAAAATATTCTCACATACAACCTAGAATATACACTACTGGAAAATATGAAAGCAGTTATTGAATTTATCATTAATTTTCAGCCAATTTTGTTGATAAAATTATCCTAGCTAATGATTTTTCTTTAAATCTATTGCTAAATAAATTTAGTATAAAATTTCGTCATTTACTCCATACATACATACATGTGTGCGTGTGAGTACACATATTCATACTTAGGATTGTTTATGATTATGGTTAAAAAATTAAATCGAACTGTAATCCGAATCAAATTGATTAAAAAATTTGATTTTTAATTTGATTTGGTTAGGTTTGGTTTTTAAATTTGAAAATTGATACTTTTTTTAATTTTGATTTT
>JAPFFP010000009.1:651206-706662 GCA_026153255.1 Solanum medicagineum | reverse complement strand
ATATATAAAACTAATGCCTAAAGCCGTGAAAAACGGAAGACAATGTTCCATTAGTAACCTTCTACTCTTGTCTGCGACCTTCATATTCTCTTATCTAATTCGTGTTCCGATAAGCTGAAGTTGCATCATGCCGTGTATTATCACCTCTCTCCAATAACTTTCCGACCTACTTTAGCCTCTCTCATACGTATCCATTATATCCAACCTCTCGCACATGCTCGTTAGGGTATCTGTACATCTCCTCTCGTATGCCTAAATCATCTCAATCTCATTTTCCTCATATTGTTCACTATGGAAACCATTTCCACCTTGTTCATGATATTTTTATTCCTAATCTTGTTCCACCTAGTATGTCCACACATCTATCTCATCATTTACTACTAGAAACTATCCAAAGAACAAGGGTCGAATTGATGGACATGATCGATTAAAACAAAGGGATAGGCACCGAGTCATTTTTCTTTTTTGAAATGTACAAAAAGAATATAGTTATTTGAAATCAAACCCATGTATTTTCTATCACTCTTTGGTCCGGATAATTTTACTATCCGACCATATATACTCTTTGATGAAATATATTATTTTTATTTATACTCTTCAATTGTTATTTTTCATAAAAGAATGAAAACATTTTAGTTTTAACTTTCGCATGTCATGTTTAAAGCTACAAAGTTAAAAGATATATGGATAGATTTAACATAATTTTAATTTAGAACAAAAAAATTATTTTTTTCTTAATTTTCTTAAACTCTATACTAAATTATATCATATCATTTTTTTTCCAAACTAAGAGAGTAATTAAAACAATAAGGTAAAAAGAAAGAGAAAAAGAAAAGGAAGTGTGAACAGTAGTTGTGCAATGACTAACAGTGGTGTGAAACAGTGTTAGAGGTTTGATCCAAAGGTTTGTAGGGTCGAGACTTGAATGAGACACCCCTACCCCCATAGCCTAGCAATGAACACCACCCATTCACTCTCTTTCTACCCGACCACAGCTCTTCAATCAAAACATTTGCCGGTATGTATTCAAACCTCTCTCATTCCCAACACTACTAATTCATCTTCCTACTCTCTCATATCCTCTACGTTTAATTTTACTCCTTCCGTTCATCTTTATTTGTTAGTTATATTATTTTGGAATGTTCAATAATATTTATTTACTTTGTGAAATCAAGAGATTATTTTACACTTAATTCCTAATTTACTCTCATCATTAATTATCATCCCTGTTATATTTTTCAAATCATTGTATCTACTATATTCAAAAGGTGATTTGGTAAAACTACCCCTATAATTTACTACTTCTTAATTCTTGTGTCAAGTCAATAGAAAACAAATAAAGATGGTCGGAGAGAGTACTTGTCATATTTAAATTTAAAAAATAATTTAATAAATAAACAATTGACAATAAAGATAAAGCATACAATAATTTTAAGTGATGAGTAAAAACAAAAATGTCCATATATATATAATAATGGACAAATAAAAATAAATAAGGAGAATATTTCATTTGGTTCAGTGGACAAGTTATTAATGGTATTTTGAATTTTTAAATTTAATTATTAATATTTTGTGTAGATTTTTATACAAAAAATAGTATAAAAATTAACTTATTTCAAATAGATAAGCAAAGTAAAACATTATAATTTATTTTTGATATAGAAGTTGAGCAAAATAAAATGGCGAGAGTTAATTACAATGGCCTTTTTTGTATGCATGCTATTCCTATGTGACATCTCTCTTTCTCTTTCTCCGTTGACAGCAGACAGCAGCCAACCCTAATTTCATGGTCTTGTCTTAACTTCCATTAATTAATTTTGTTTATTCACTTATTTATTACCAATAAAATATTTGCATGTTTCAAAGCTTGTCATAAAGGGGTTTCTTTTTATTTTATTTATACACACGCTATTATTAGGGTAGTTTAATACTATGCTATATTATTTCTTTTTAAGTTACGTGTTATTTTTTTTTTTATAACTAATCTTTGAAATAAAATAAAATACATATATTATTTAAAAAGCATACAGAAACTATTATAAATTATATTTTCTGTCATGTTAATACGATCAAAGATATGAATATATAATTACAATATTGTTCAATAATGTAATTCGAACTTTTAAAAGTGCTAAATACACATAGAAAGAGTATGTACGTAATCTATCTTATTATTAAATTAGGTTATCAATCAAATTTATATGGGCAATTACTTATAGTTGTATTAAAAAAAATATTTTTTTTACTCTTATTTATATGATTTACTTTCTTTTTTAACGATTAGTCTAAATGGCATATTTATAAATTTAGTAACAATTTTAACTTTAAAATGACTTATATTTTTAATGATGATTTATAGTCACATAAATATTTGTGATTAATTATAGATTATAAATTTTTTAATTTTTTTTTGAGTATATACATATGTACAAAAGATAAATTACTCTTTTTTCTTTATTTTCCCTATTCTAATTTCAAGTCCCTAGATTAATCTTGCTCTCTCTTCTACGATTAGATTTTTTTAAGGGGTATATTTTTTTTTTTCTCTTGTTTAGTCACCTCTTTGAAGTGATGTGTCTCCACTAGGGTTTACTTTATTTAACTGCCTCATTCCGCACCAGTCTCTTGCCCTAAAACATCTCTCTTGCCTTTGCATATGATGTAGCTATGTTTCTTAATTAGTCTTCCTTTTTTCAATTTTGGTGTTCTTGTTCACTCTTGTTTATCCTTTATATAAACTCTTTGTCTTGTGTTTTGCATCAATCATGAGTGATCCTTACACTAATTACTTCCATGGATGGTTCAATAATTTCAACCCTCTTTACCATTCTTCCTCATCTTCTACTCCTCCTCCTTTCTCTTCTTATAATAATAACTATATGTTGCCTTCATCAACAAATTTCCAATATTCACCACAACCACCACCTTCTCCTCCTTTGAAAGAACCTCTTCCTCTCCTTAGTTTGAGCCCAGTTCATCAACATCAAGATTACTCATCTACTATGGAAGTTGATAATAATTATAGTAAGGAAAACAAAGATCAAGAAGCCTTCATTTCTAACTTTTGTGATGAAGATAATCAAGATAATGAAAGTGTTAGTGTAGCCTTACAATTAGGGCTTCCTAATCCAACCCCTGATGTTATCTCAAGGATTACTTCTTCAACCAACAAACAAGAAGAAGAAGAAGATGAAGTTACTGTGGCTAATATTGGATACTCTTCCACACTTCACAAGGGTCAATATTGGATCCCAACACCAGCTCAAATTTTAATTGGTCCTACACAATTTTCATGTCCACTTTGCTTCAAAACTTTCAATAGATACAATAACATGCAGGTATGCTACTAGCTAATTTTGTCCCTTTGTTTTATTTATTTAAACCAACAAATTTATAATGATTTATCCTAAAAGCCTATACAGGCTAAAGGCTAAAACTTACCTTTTGTGTTCCCATCATTGCCTTTCTTCTTTTTTGTTTTTTTGGTTTTGTAGAAAAAGAGAGAAAACCCATCTCCCTAATTTGTTATAGCTACACTTCTTTTCTAGCATAATTTTAACCTTTTACTTTTAGGTTGTTAAGTTATGACTAGATTAGTTATTTTACTTTTTACGTGGAATAAAAATAACATTATAATCTCGAAATAAATTATTTTGTGACTTTATTACAATCAAATATGACATAAATTTATCCTAAGATTAATCTTAAAACATATTTATTTCTTATTCTCATATTAAACGACCCATTAAATCTTAGGTGGATGTTTGATAGGATGAAAGACAGCACTATATGGGTCCTTTTAAGGGTTTGCTTTTTCTTTTCTTTTTGAAAACAAAAGCCACCTAAAATATATTTCATATTTTGTTTATAATACTTTTTTTTCCCTCCTTTGTTTCTTTTCTGAATGATTTATGGGGATCTGATAAATTAACCTGGTCCAACTTATCAGAACTTTGGTCAGTGACTCTCTTTATTTGATTGAACAACACACAGCTAAAATGCCTTTTGTCCTTGAAGTTTGTATTACACATAGGCACTTGTGTACTGAATAATTCCTAATTTTGCCTAATCAGTGGACAGAGGAAAGATAAATGTTACCGTAAAATATTAAAATAATTTCAAAAATATGATATCTTTTCTTTATTTTAACTTCAGAAAAATTGACAGTCACTATCTTTCTGTAAAATTCATATTCAAATACAATGTCAATGTTGAAATACTCTTTTTCAACTTTAATTTTACATACTGTTTTTTTTTCCCTTTTTCTGTTTTCAAACAACTTAAAATAACTGTTATCCAAAAGCATACAAAGAACACATGCATGTAAAACTACACATATAGATTTGCATATTCCTTGAGCTATTCTTGTAACTTTCCCGTAACAAAACATCAACTTTTCTTTTCTTTTTCCTCATATTTTAAAATAACTAGTGTGCAAATATTATCAAATAGATCACAAATAATTGTGTGTGGTTTCCAACAAAAGTTAACTTTTTCTTTATCTAAGTTAACATATTGTCAAAAGGATCTCTAACATGCAATCTTTAAAGAAAGATTCTTTAGTCTTAGTATATCATTACAAAATCTTATCATTCAGCTTAAAAAATAAATCCACCATATTAAATGAAAATAGAGATTTTGACATGATTAAAAGGCTACAAGTTATGATAATGGATAACGTGTATCAAACTACATGACCTAATAGCTAAATGAAAAATTAAATTTGAAGTCATCTCAACTCTCTGCAGCTTCATGCATTTCTTGCCTTAATATTATGATTTTGAGTTTGGCTACTTTTTATTTTTAGAAAAAATCTCAAGTTTTTGTAACTTTAGTTTGTATACTTTGATAAAGAATTGCAAGGTTTAAAAAGAGAAGATAAAATTAGATCCTCGACCTTTAAAAAAATATATTACTAGAACTTAGTGTTTTTTTTTCTAGTCTGGTAAGTATTATAAATAATGTAGCTTTTAAATATTTGACAAAATAAATTATCTTTAATTTATTAAATTTAAATGTATGACACGTATTTCTCATCCACATACGAATTTGAAGAAAATGGAGAGGAGCCAAATCCATCCGATCAAACACTTGTAATGTACTAGTAAGTTCCTGTAATAATAAGCAATAATTGGAAATAACCTACATATTACACTACAACAGATTACATTTATAAATATTGTACACGCATGACGCAAATCGCTCCTAAAGTTTTTAATTTTTTGTATAACGTTTGTCTGTTGTATATTTTTGAACAGATGCACATGTGGGGGCATGGATCTCAATACAGAAAAGGACCAGAATCTCTGAGGGGAACACAACCAACAGCAATGCTTAGGCTTCCTTGTTTCTGTTGTGCACCAGGGTGTAGGAACAATATTGATCATCCAAGGGCTAAGCCACTTAAGGATTTCAGAACCCTTCAGACTCATTACAAAAGAAAGCATGGAATTAAGCCATTCATGTGTAGGAAATGTGGGAAAGCATTTGCTGTGAGGGGTGATTGGAGAACTCATGAGAAGAATTGTGGAAAGCTTTGGTATTGCACTTGTGGATCAGATTTTAAGCACAAAAGGTCACTTAAAGATCATATTAAGGCGTTTGGAAATGGGCATGAAGCTTATGGTATTGATTGCTTAGAGGAAGAGGATGAACCTGCTTCAGAAATTGAACAAGACAATGATCATGATCCTTCAAATTGACGGGGAAATTCCTTATTTTGTCGACTCACACAACTGATAACACTTCTTTTTTTTTTCTCACAAAAGAAGTGTTACCACACTTTTGTGAGATTAAAACAAGTTTCACATGACTAGTGTCAATTGTGTGAGGCACATAATAAAAATTTTCTGGGTATGTGGGAAGTTTCATTTTGAGAACTACATAAATTTCAATCTCTCTTTGTTATGTTGCACTTGTAATTTTGCTTCTTCAGTTGCAACTTTAATCTTTCCTTCAAGGGAAAAGTCATCTCTCTCTCTATTTAAATGTATGTTTCAGCAACCTTTTGTTGTTCCATTTTGGAAAAATCAAGTAAGAGTAATGCTAATCACCTTTTAATCTAATTATAATATCAACACTTTGGCAATTACAACCGATTTCATATATCTTTAAATAAGTGAAGTCATCACTCGATTCAACTTACTAATTACAGTCGAGCTAATTGATTGAGTTTGATCCAAAAAAGAGTTGAAATATTCTCTTCTTCATCTTAAAGAGCCGAAGAAAGATAGCTTCGTCATGATTAGCATAATACTTTTTGAACTAATTTTATAATTAAATATATTTTTTTTGACCTCCATCTTTTTTAGGAGGTCGATTTTTCCAATCATGGACAAAATACATTTGAAATGACTTTCGATTAGTATGTTGAGTGTTGAAATGAGGGGTGTTCATGCATTAGGTTGGTTTGAATTTTTTAAATATCAAATCAAACTATTTGTGTCAGGTTTTTAAATATAAAAATCAAACCAAATCAATAAAACTCGGGTTTTACAACGTCGAGTTTTTTCGGGTTTTATCAAATTTCTCGGATTTTTAGACCTTTTTTTTCGAAATTCTCGCGTTTTCGAGTTTTTTTCTAATTTTTTGATGAAATATTTATAAAAACATATAATTAACTTATGATTTAAATATTTCTTTAGTCCTACTAAAATACAAAGATCTAAAAAAATTTAAAGAAAAATTCAAAATATGATATTAGTGAAGACACAAAAATATTCAATAAAAAATATATCTGAGACGTAAAATACTTTTTGAGCTAAATATTATAATTAAATAAATATTTTTTTGACCTCCATCTTTTTTACGAGGTCGATTTTTCCAATCATGGTAAAAATACATTTAAAATGACTTTGGGCACGAGTTCTAAAGTGAATCATAAGGGGTCACATATATAAATCAGGCTTGTGCAAGCAAGGGACACTTTACTTCAAGCGAATAGTGCTGCTAGTTTCTTGAGTGTTGAAATAAGTTCAGAATGCATTATAGGAATGATTTGCATTTTCTCTTTTAACCCATGGTATTCGAGATAATTCAGATGGTTAATTCCATGATTTGGAGTTTCGGAAGTTTGTTGGTCTTGTGTGTGTCATGGTGCATGTGCACTATTATGCTCGGCAAATTGAAAAGTTGGAATAAGGAGAAAAAGGCAGAAAATCAAAATTGGTGCAGGATTTATAGGCAGGACTGAAATCGGCTGAGTATTATATGTGTGTATAGATATATATATATCAAGCTTAAGGAAGCTCAAGCGAAGGTTTCTCTCAAATTTCTCCATCAATTTCTGTATTTCTTCAAGGATTTTCTCCTAAGGTATGTAGGTTTCATCTCTAAGTCCCTTTCACCTAGGTTGAGGGGTAGATACCTCGATCACCTTGTTGAGGGGTGACATGTCCATACTACCATGTTGAGGGGCCGATGCCTCGACCACCTTATTGAGGAGTGACACGTCCATACCACCATGTTGAGGGGTAGATACCTCGACCACCTTGTTGGGGATGACATGCCCATACCACCATGTTGAGGGGTGGATACTTCAATCACCTTCCAAGGGGGTGACATGCCTTGGATTCCAAGTAATAGTTTCTTGGTCTATGATTATGGTCTTTTCCCACACATGTATTATGTTCTGTACAAGTTATATGATTTACAAGCACGTTTTACCTCAAGCATTAATCATACATGCCATATTGATATTACACTTATCCATTGCTTATGATTATGCATATTGAATATGTTGGCTCTGTCTTGTTGCATTGCATCCTACATACTTAGTACATTCAAACATACTAACGCATACTCTATACTTACATGATGTTACCATGTAGGGAGCGGAGCACTTCTCAATCATCCTCCACATGGCTAGTTTTGGCATTTCGGAAGATAAGCTTTGGTGAGTACTCAAGTCCGGGGACACTAGCTATGCTACTTTTACTATTTGATATCTCTTTATTATTGAACACTTGATACTATGAGGGTGAGCCCGGAAAGTGTCTTGGCCCCCGCTCCAATCTATGTTAGAGGTGTTGTTGGAACAATTGATGTGCTTGTGCAATGAGCTTGACTCTTGAGTATTTTATGATTATCACAGACTTCTGTTAGTCCCTATTCCCTTAATTATATCTATTATATTGTTATTTTTTCTTCCGCGATCAAGGATGTGTGATTGATATGCTACGAGACTTGTTTGGGATTCCTTTGGGTTCCTCATTCGTCTTGTCACGTCTAGGCATTAGGCTTGGGTCGTGACAAAGTTGGTATCAGAGCACTAGGTTGTTAATGGTCCTCAGAATCCAACACACCGCGTCGATTAGAGTCTTATCCATGGTTGTGAAGCGCGCCACCACTATGAATGAGAGGCTATGAGGTGTTTTAAGAAATGTTTCACTTCTTCGTGGTCTATATAATGCTTTAGATGTGAGTGTAAGGCTTTTTCCCTAATGAATGCTCTTTGCTCTTCTAGATCATGCCGATTCTAAGAGAGAGACTAAGAAGAGCCCGTACACCCGAGGAGCAACCGGCTCCTCCCGTTCCTCAAGCTCCTCAAGGTGGAGGAGTGGCCCAAGATGAGTTCTGGGATGTTATTACAATGTTGGCTCGTGCGATGACCAATCAAATTCACCAAGGGGCCTAAGCCCCTTATGCTCCCACTCTGGCTTCTAGGGTGAGAGACTTCACTAGAATGAACCCACCGGAGATCCATGGATCCAAGAGGGATGAGGATCTCCAAGAGTTCATCGATAAGGTGTACAAAGTACTATCTATTATGAGGGTCAATTCGGAGGAAAAAACGGAGTTGGTGGCCTACCAACTCAAAGGGGTGGCTCAAATTTGGTTTACACAATGGAGGTCGGAAAGGAGAGATGATGATGCTATTCCTTGGGAGGAGTTCAAAGCCGCATTCCTTAATCGATTCTTTCCTATAGAGCTAAGGGAGGCTAAAATGATGGAGTTTATGAACCTTAAGCAAGGTTCCATGAGTGTGAGGGAGTATGCCCTCAAGTTCAACCAACTCTCCAAGTATGCCCTAGAATTGGTTGTCGAGCCGAGATCAAGGATGAGCAAATTTGTGTCGTGTGTGTCTGACTTGGTTGATAAGGAGTGTCATATCGCCATGCTAATAGGTGATATGAATTTGTCCCGCCTCATGACATATGCCGAACTACTAGAGGGTGAAAAACTTAGAAAGAGAAGAAATGGTGAGTCCTAGAGGGCTTGTTTTGAAGGTAGATTCCAAAATTCCAAGGGTGGCCGATTTCCTCAAGGCGATAAGTTCCAAGGCCAAGGGTCTTCCAATGCTCCTAATAGGAGGCTTGCTAATGACAGCCCAAGGTTCCAAGATGGTGGTGGTTTGGTACATAATCCTATGTGCCAAAGGTGTGGTAAGAACCATAATGGCCCATGTTTGAAGAACTCTAATGCTTGCTATGGTTGTGGAGAAGTGGGTCATAAGGTGATTGATTGTCCTCGTGCTCAAAACAAAGGTAGAGATGGTCGTCCACAAGGAAAAGGTGCAAATGTGGGTCCAAAGGGAAGAGGAGACCAACAAGGGGGTGCTCCAAGGCAAAATAGGTTCTATGCTCTTCAAGGGAGACAAGGGGTGGATAAGGCGCCCGATGTCGTCACCTGTATGTTAAAGGTTTTTGATTTTGATGTGTATGCTTTGATAGACCTGGGTGCCACTCTTTCTTTTATGCTCCTTTTGTTACCAAAAAGCTTCATGTTAGTCCCGAATTATTGTGTGAACCTTATGAAGTGTCTACCCCGTCAGTGAGTCCGTTGTTGCTAAAAAAGTCTATAGAAATTGCCTTGTGTTCATATTGCATAAAATCTTGCCTTGTGATTTTGTTGAATTTGATATGGTGGATTTTGATGTCATCTTGGGATGGATTGGTTGCATGCATATTATGCTTCTATGTATTAGAATCTGTAGGGTGAAATTCTAATTCCCCGATGAACCCGTCCTTGAGTGGAAAAGTTGTGATGTGGTGATCAAGGATAGATTCATTTCTTGCCTTAAAGCTCAAAAGTTGATTTCTAAGGGTTGTCTCTATCATCTTGTGAGGGTTAGGGATGTTAAATCCAAAGTCCTTCCTATTGAGTCGGTTTCTGTGGTTAATGAGTTTCTTGATGTCTTTCCCGATGAGCTTCCCGATGTCCCTCACGAAAGGGAAATAGACTTTGGTATAGATCTTCTTTCCGATACTCAACCCATTTCTATTCCCCCTTACTGTATGGCCCTGACAGAGTTGAAGGAGCAATTGAGGGATTTGTTGGAGAAGGTCTTTATAAGGCCTAGTAAGTCACCTTGGGGTGCATCGATGTTGTTTGTGAAGAACAAGGATGGTTCTTTTAGAATGTGCATTAATTACCGGTAACTTAATGGGGCCACCATAAAGAACAAGTACCCTCTACCAAAGATTGATGACCTTTTTGATCAACTTCAAGGGGCTAATCACTTCTCTAAGATTGATCTTCGGTCCGGGTATCACCAAGTGAAAGTGAGGGAGTATGACATTCCCAAGACGGCTTTCCGGACTAGGTTTGGGCACTTTTGAGTTTGTGGTTATGTCCTTTGGTTTGACTTGTTTGTGGTGGTTTTTATTGATTATATCTTGATTTATTCCCTTAGTGAGGAGGAGTATGTGGATCACTTGAGGGTGGTGTTGCAAATCTTGAGGGAGGAGAGGTTGTATGCAAAATATAAGAAATGTCAGTTTTGGTTGAAAGAAGTTGCTTTTCTAGGGCATGTGGTGTCGGGTGATGGCATTAAGGTGGATCCTAGGAAGACGGAGGTGATTAGAAATCGGCCTAAACCTTTGACTCCATCAGACATTAGAAGTTTCTTGGGTTTGGCAGGTTATTATCAGAGGTTTGTAAATAGTTTCTCATCTATTGCTTCTCCCATGACTATATTGACACAAAAGAAGGCGAAATTTGTGTGGACCGATGAGTGTGAAAAGAGTTTCCAAACTTTGAAAGATAAGCTTATCTCCGCTCCTATCTAGTCACTATCGGAAGGGTTAGAAGGGTTTGTTGTATATTGTGATGCCTCAAGAATTGGTTTGGGGTGTGTTTTGATGCAAAGTGGTAAGGTGATAGTATATGCCTCTAGACAACTTAAGGCGCATGAAAAGAATTATCCCACCCATGATCTTAAATTGGCGGCTGTGGTATTTGCTTTGAAAATTTGGCATCACTACTTGTATGGAGTTCATGTTAATGTGTTCACCAACCACAAGAGTCTTCAATATGTGTTCACCCAAAAAGATCTTAACTTGAGACAAAGAAGGTGGTTAGAGCTTTTTAAAGATTATGATATAAGTGTGCATTATCTCCCAGGCAAAGTTAATGTTGTGGCTGATGCTTGAAGTAGGGTGTTTATGGGTAGTCTAGCTCATGTTGATGATGATGGAAAAGAGGTGGCTAGAGAGGTTCACCGGTTGTCTAGATTGGGGGTTAGGTTGGATGAAGTTAATAATGGTAGTATAGTAGTTTTTGATGGTTCTAAGTCTTTTTTGATTGAGGAGGTAAAGGCAAAACAAGATCTTGATCCCACCTTGCTCGAGTTGAAGGCCTTGTTGTAAGATGGTAAAGTGGAGGTTTTCTCCCAAGGGGGAGATGATGCCCTTAGGTACCAAGGTAGATTGTGTGTGCCAAATGTAGATGATTTGAAATAATTGATCTTAAAGGAGGCTCATTTCTTCCTATTCCATTCACCTTGATTCTACAAAGATGTATAAAGACTTGAAGGAGGTGTATTGGTGGGGTGGTATGACGAGAGACATTGCCAAGTTCGTGTCCGGATGTCCCAATTGCCAACAATGAAAGCTAAATATCAAAGGCCGGGTGGCCTAGCCCAAGACATAGAGATTACTTCTTGAGAGTGGGAAGAGATCAACATGGATTTTGTGGTTGGGTTGCCTAAGACTGGGAAACATTTTGACTCTATTTGGGTGTGTTATGGATAGAATAACAAAGTCGGCTCACTTCTTACCGGTCAAGACTACTTATGGTGCCGAAGATTATGCCAAGTTGTATATACATGAGTTGGTTAGGTTGCATGGGGTGCCCTTTTCTATCATTTAGGATCGTGGTGCTCAATTTACTTCCTACTTTTGGAGGTATTTCCAAAGAGGTCTTGGTACTAAGATAAAGCTTAGTATGGCCTTTCATCCTCAAACGGATGGTCAAGCCGAGAGGACTATCCAAATCCTTGAGGATATGCTTAGAGCTTATGTTTTGGAGTTTAAGGGTAGTTGGGATGAACATCTTCCACTCATTGAATTTTTTAACAGCAATAGCTACCACTCAAACATTGGTATAGCTCTTTTTGAAGCTCTTTATGGTAGGCATTGTAGATTCCTGGTTGGGTGGTTTCAAGTGGGGGAAATGGCTTTGCTAGATCTGGACCTGGTCATGGAAGCCATGGAGAAGGTGAGGTTGATAGGGAGAAATTGAAAATAGCCCAAAGTAGACAAAAGTCCTATTTCAATATGAGGAGAAGAGATCTTGAGTTTAAGGTTGGTGATTAGGTTTACTTGAAAGTCTCACCTAGTAAGGGTGTGGTTCGATTTGGCAAGAAAGGGAAGTTAAGACCAAGATTTGTGAGTCCTTATAAAGATTTGAGGAGGGTTGGCAAGGTTGCATATGAATTAGAGTTGCCTATAGATATAAACATGGTTCATCTGGTCTTCCATGTGTCCATGTTGAGGAAGTGTATGGGTGATCCAAGTGCTATAGTGCCCTTGGATGTTGTGGGTGTTGTAGCTGATAATTTGACCTATGAAGAGGTTCCAAGTGAGATTTTGGATAGACAAGTGAAGAGGTTGAGAAACAAAGGTGTAGCTTCCGTCAAGGTCCTTTGGAGGAACCAACAAGTTGAAAGTGCCACATGGGAAGCCGAGGTGGACATGAAAAATCGATATCTATATATTTTCCACTGTACTCAAGTCAAAGGTACTAATTAAAGTCCCCTATATGAACTTAAGTCTTAAGTTTCAGCCCTTATGTCATTTTTCATGCATTCATGTTTATGTTGACAAGTTTAAGGTGATTTTTGACGTTAATGTTGAGATTTTTAAAAATGATGTTTAAATGCATTTGATTCATTCATATCAGGATAAAATCTTCATGATTACTTTTCTTACGTAAGTTATCTGATATTTGGGGACGAATCTTCCCAAGGGGATATATTGAAATGCCCCAAAAATGTACTTCGAAAATGCCCATAATCATAATTTCCATATATCTCAAAATCATGCGTGATATCAAAAATTCGACTTCATATTCTTGATCAGGGGGAAAAATTTAGTGGGCAATGGGTATAACCTCGATTTTAGAGGACTTGTACTAAAAAATAATTTTCACAAAATTTTCTTATCTAGTGTCTGTCTGTGCCTGCACGCAACACGCCAAGGACACAAGTAGAACAAACTGGGCCTACGCGATAGGTCCACATCGCAGACCTGACGCGGAACACTGTTAATTTTTTTCTCAATTTTTCATTTCGGCCCA
This sequence comes from Solanum medicagineum, assembly GCA_026153255.1. Classification (NCBI taxonomy): domain Eukaryota; kingdom Viridiplantae; phylum Streptophyta; class Magnoliopsida; order Solanales; family Solanaceae; genus Solanum; species Solanum medicagineum. Next base: position 693,144 of record JAPFFP010000009.1, on the reverse strand, counting down.
AGGGCATTGGGGTTATATCCCATGCCCACTCATGCGTGAAAACACCTACACTTAGCCATTTTTCAACTCTATATCACTCAAGACCCTCTCAGAACCCTTTCCAAGACTTAGCGAAATATCTTATTCAAATTCCAAGGATTTCAAGTCTAACTTTGGAGCTCAAGGATTCTCTCCGAGCTCCTAGACTTCTTCAAGATCAACTCAAGATAACCCAACTTTGAGGTATGTGGGTTTCATCCATTGGGTCTTTTCACCCCATGGAGCCCAATTCTCCTTTTTATGAAAATTACATATTTTCAAGTTGTATCATCAATGGGTATCTCTTATTATGAATTTTGATTATAAATTATGTTGGGGTTTTATGAAATGTTGATTGGATATGCATGTTTATCTATTTCAAGCTTATACTATGAATTGGTTTTGCCTATTGAGACTATGCATATTTTGAGCTATAAAACTATGATCTATTATGAGATTTGAAGATGCATTTCAAGGTATCTTACATGATAGTTTTACTATCTCTAGGTGGGTTGATTTACATTGAGTTTTGTTTATATTATTTCTCTTGAATTGCATGATTTTGAACTAGCATTGCACACCCACCAAGTGTTTGATAAAATGTCTTGATATGGATTCTCAAGTTATTGATGAACTACTACATGGTTTACAAGTCAAGTGACTTTATGAGGATTAAGGGATTGTATGTATGCATTGAATTTATGAAAAGTATCTATAGTGTTGCAAGTTGGCCACACCTTTTTGGGGGGTGACATGCCCAATCACCTTGTTGAGGTGGTGACATGCCTCAGCCACCTTGTTGGGGGGGGGGGGGAGGTGACATGCCCATACTAACATGTTGAGGGGTAGATACCTCGACTACCTTGTTGGGGGGTGGTGACATTCCCATACTACCATGTTGAGCGGTAGATACCTCGACCACCTTGTTGGGGAGTTACATGCCCATGCCACCATGCTGTGGATACCTCAATAACCTTCCAAGGGGGTGACATGTGTTGGATTCCAAGTAATAGTTGTTTGGTCTATGATTATGGTCTCTTCTCACACATATATATTATGTTTTGTACAAGTTATGTGATTTACAAGCATGTTTTACCTCAAGCATTAATCATGCATGCCATATTGATATTACATTTATCCATTGCTTATGATTATACATATTGAATATGTTGGCTATGTCTTGTTGCATTGCATTCTACATACTTAGTACATTCAAACGTACTAACGCTTACTCTATGCCTACATGATGTTACCATTCAGGGACCGGAGCCTTTCTTGATCATCCTTATGTATACTTATATATGATATACTAGATGACTTGGTTGGAGTTCTTCATGATTTTGATCACTGTGTCACACCTAGGAACTAACCTGCATCGTGACAAACATAATATCATAGCACAAGATTTAACGTGTCCTAGGGAGTCTAACACGATGCGTCAAATATTGTCTTATTCATGGGTATAAAGCGCGCCACATCTATGAGTTAGAGGCTCCGAGACATTTTAGAGAACTTGACTATTCTTATGATCTATATTGTGCAGTAGAGTATACTTTAAGGTTTCCTCTCTAATGATTGTTCTTTATGATTTTTAGAAAATGACACCATGAAGAGAACCAATGCAATGGGGAAATAATGCCAACAAGAAATATGGCCCTCAAGTTCCCCATGGCCCATTAGCCCAGTCGGTTACTAATGTTTAGTTTCGCATTGCCATTCAAATGCTAACACAAGCTATCATAACACATGTAACGACCCCCAATATAGGGCCTAAGAGTGCAGAAAAAATTGGACAGAAAAGTGACTTGGAGTCAGTTTTACGAGGGTGACTTATGACCTATTGATGGAATTATGCCCATAGATCGATCCTTAAAGTAAACATAGGGAAAGGGAAAAAATTTATAAGTGTGAGTAACCCACACAATCAATGATGGCATATAGAAGGAATGACGAACCATAGATAGGTCGTGGGTGAGGGCCTTAACATGAAGGAAATTTGGAGCTTGCTGGAAAGTAACCTATGAATTAACAGCACGACCCGTAAACTAGGCCATATTATACCTTCATAGATAGGGTCCAAAAAGATGAGAAAAATTGCTAATTGTGGAAGGACTCTACGAGTCTAACCATGAGTCGTAGATCAAAGGACGGACTGCAGAATGGATTTGTAGTTTTGGGGTCAACAAATCAGTTTCAGAAATTTTGAAAAAGTTAACAGGACATACAAGACCTACGGTCCATGGTTCAAAGCACAGTCCATAATTGGGGCTTCGTAGGTCGGTACCGGTAGGTTTAATGAAAGGCAGCTTGGTCATATTCGCAATTTCTGTTCCTATACTATGTCATTTTTGGGATCAAAAGGGCCCTAAATTAGACCTTAAACCCTAAGGAACCCTCATTCTCTTCATTCTTCCAATTCCTAAAAATTTCCTAAGGCAATATTCTGTCTAGAAAAGGGTCAAGGCAAGCTAGGATTTTCAAGAATCTTTCAAAGGGTTCAAGTTCGGATTCCCAAGCTTACCAAGGTATGTGAGTTTGGTTTGTGGGTCTTCTTTTACCCACAAAGTTCTTCATATTGTATTTTACCTTTTCTTTAAGTTCTTTTAAGTTAATATGCATGTTAATGATGATTTTATATTATATTATGTTGTTAAATGACCTCAATGATATCCTATGATGTTTTCACTGAGAATATACATGTACTTAAGTATTTGATGGTGACCCCAAAGATGAGTTTTGTTGTTGATGAAGTATGGGCTATTTTACATGTTTTAAATAAGTATATTTTCATGATGTGATTTATGATTGTTCCAATTTAAAAGCTCAGCCCACATAGTTTTCAAGTAAAGTCTTGCATGATTTATGATGATAATTAGGTAATTGAAGTGAGTTCTAAAATTATGATTTGTCAAAGATATAACCATGTTGACTAATGTGCCAAAGGATGTTTAAGAAAGATCCCTAATATGAAAGCACAATTCTCACTTGGTGATTCCTATGTTCAAGCTACTCCTATGATTATTACTTATGATTCTAAGTGTCATAATTTGACTAAGTTATGTTTTAAAGATTTCGTGGGATGACTTTACACCAAATGTGACATTGAGTTAGGGTTCAATAAGGGTACCTGATTGTAACCTTTTGTCTCATTAACTATGTGCCACCATAGGAGCCTTTATAGGCTAGGCTGGTGGATCCACGTAGGCCGTTCATGTTAAATAAATATGCATGCGAAGTGACGGAGTTCAACCTAGCAATTGGTCTCCCCGTGCCAACATAAGAGGTTATGTTGGATTCCATGTTATAGCTCACATAGTCTTATATGTCGAGTAAGGTCTTCTGCCACAAGTTTATGACTCTATGATATGATTTCTATATGTGATCTTTCATGCATTGACTCTCTTCCTTATTAAGCGATATTCCTTATGCATGCTTAAGCTCACATTTATGTACTTTCATCTCATGTGCACTTATATGTTATAATTATAAATGATGGCATTACAATTTCATCTCTTGATTGTAGCTCACATACTTAGTACATTTCAATGTAATGACACATATTTTTCTTGCATTATTTAACTATATAGGGACAAGTACTCCTCCACCAGCTCTTGGCTAGTTTTTGACATTCAAGACAAGTACTTTTGTTGCAGTGAGCCCTTAGTTCGGGACTCTACCATTTTCTATCTAGCTTGTATTTTCATTTGGAAGGATGTATATGTTACCCCTTTGAGGCTTTTACTTTCTATGTTGTTAAACGTTAGAGTCTTTTCTATTTGATCGAAATTGACCGTTGCCGATTTCATCCATTGATGTGTTAGTTATATGTTTTATCGACGTAAATAAGTTGCCTTACATGCTTTTTAATATTTCTTCATTGTCATAAAAGGAACATAGAACTTTTTCCTATTTATATTCCACAAAACACTTTAATTTAATCCCTATGAATGGTTAAGATATCTAAGATGAATTGGGTGAAGTGCCCTCGGGTATCTGATTCGCCGTGTAACGGCTAGGACCCAGGTTAGGTCGTTACAAACTTAGTATTAGAGCATGAGGTTTTAAAATGTTCCCTAGATATCAGTGCATGTGTAGAGTCGCATTCAAGGTTGTGAAGTATGCCACTATCTTGAGTGAGAGGCTATGAGATCCTTTAGGAAAGTCTTTCCTTCTTTCTTGTTCATGTCATGCCTTTAGAATTGGCGAAGGTTTTCTTATAACTAATGAAAACCTTTTTCATTATTTCTAGATCATGCCGCCAAGAAGAGCCCCACACCAAAGAGGCACTCCCGAGTAATAAGTCCCTTTGCTCCAATAAGATGATGGAACGTTTCACGTGGAGTCCCGAGCTGGCTTCACTTTGTTGGCCCAAGCATTAGCCAACCAAGCTAACCAGGAGATTATCGTTCCTACCCTAATATCTACTCCGACCACTAGTGAGAGACTTTATGAGGATGAACCCTCTAGAATTTGATGGTTTCAAGAAGGAGGAGGACCCCATTGATTTCATTAAGGAGGCCTACCAGGTAGTAGCGGTGATAGGTATCCCTTCGGAGGACAAAACTGAGTTGGTGGCCTACTAACTCAAAGAAGTATCCAAAATATGGTATGAGTAATGGGTTGATGAGAGGGGTCATGAAGCAGGTCCCATCGGATGGGAAGAGTTCAAGTGTGCCTTCTTGGACTTGTTCTTTCCAACTGAGTTAAGGGAGGCCAAAGTCCAAAAGTTCATCAACCTCAAGCAAGGGTCCATGAGTGTGAGGGAGTATGGCCTTAAATTCACCAAGCTTTCCAAGTATGTTTCCTTCATGGTTGCGAATCCTAGGGCTCGTATGAGCAAGTTTTCTTCGTTGTCTCTAATTTGGTGTCCAAAGAGTGCAAGATGGCCATGCGAGTAAAAGATATGGACATCTCCCACTTGATGATTCATGAAAAGAAAATAGAGGAGCAGAAGCTGATAAAGAGGGCAAGAGAGTCCAAAAGGGCTCGGGTAGATGGTGGGAGCTATTCTCACCAAAACGGTGGTAGTCACAAGTTCCAAGGTGGGCAAAAGAAAGGTGGACAACGATCTACCAACACTTCTCCTCCCCGTACTACTAAAGACAAAGGGGTAGCTCCTAATCCCCAAAGCCCAAGTTGCTCTTAGTGTGGAAGATTACACAAGGGAGAGTGCCTAGCCAGTTCCAATACTTGCTTCAAATGTGGAAAGCCCAACAATCATGCCAAGGCTTGTAGGAGCAATGGCCCAAGGCCCTAAGGCCAAGATGGGCAAGTCCAAGGTGCCCAAAGGGCCAATCGATTCTATGCTCTCCATGGTCTCCAAAAGGGTTAAGAGACTCCGAATGTTGTCACCGGTATGTTGAGAGTTTTAAATTTTGATGCATATGCCTTATTAGATCTGAGAGCTAATTTATCGTTTATGACCCCATTTCTTGGAAATAAATTTCATGCATATCCTGAAGTCCTTCTTGAGTCCTATAAAGTGAGTAACCCCGTAGGAGAGTGCGTTGCTGCCCAAAGAGTCAATGAGAATTATCCTAACTCAATTTTGCATAAAGTGGTCTCTTGTGACCTAGTTGAGCTTTCTATGGTAGATTTTAATGTAATACTCAGGATGGATTGGTTGCATACTTTCTATGCTTCCATAGATTGTAAAACCCATAGAGTCAAGTTTCAATTCCTAAATGAGCCTATTCTTGAGTGGGAGGGTAGTAACTCTTCATGTAAGGATTGGTTCATTTCTTTCTTGAAGGCCCAGAAAATGATTTCCAAAGGGTGCATCTATCATTTAGTGAGAGTCAAAAATGTCACCTGTAAAGTTCCTTCCCTTGCATCGATCCCTATTGTTAATGAGTTTGATGTCTTTCCGAATAAGTTACCAGTTGTTCCTCTCAAAAGAAAAATATACTTTATCATAGATCTCCTACACTTAACCTATCTCAATCCCTCCATACAGAATGGCTCCTGCAGAGTTGAAAGAACTAAAGGAGCAATTGAAGGATTTGTTAGAGAAGAGTTTAGTAGACCTAGTCGGTCTCCATGGGGTGCTCCGGTGTTGTTTGTGAGGAAGAAAGATGGAGCATTTCAGATGTGCATAGACTACTGATAACTCAATAAGGTCACTATTAAGAACAAGTATCCACTCTTAAGGATAGATGACTTGTTTGTTCAATTGCAAGGGTCGACACACTTTTCCGAGGTTGACTTGAGATCCAGGTATAACCAATTGAGGGTGAGGGAAGTTGACATTCTTAAGGTGACATTTTGAACTAGGTATGGCCACTTCGAGTTTGTAGTGATGTCATTTGGTCTCACTAATGCCCCAACTATATTTATAGACCTCATGAATAGGGTGTTTAAGCCCTACTTGACATGACATCGTTGTGTTCATTGATGACATTCTAATCTACTCCCGAAGTGAGAAGGAGCACATGACACATTTGGGATGGTGTTGTAAACCCTAAGTGAGCAAAAGCTTTATTGAAAGTTTGATAAGTGTGAGTTTTAGCTAGATAGGGTTTCCTTTCTTGGGCATGTGGTATCCAATAATGGATCAAGGTTGATCCTATGAAGATCGAGGCGGTGAGAAATTGGCCAAGGCTATTGACTACTATAGATATTAGGAGTTTCTTGTGCCTAGCTGGTTATTATGAAGGTTTGTGCAAGATTTCTCTTCCATTTTATCCCCGCTCACCAAGTTGACTCAAAAGAGAGCAAAATCTGTGTGATAGATGAGTGTGACAAAAGCTTTCAATCTTTGAAGGATCAACTAACTTCGACCCCAATATTGACATTGCCAAAAGAAAATGAAGGGTTCATCGTTATTATGATGCATTGAGGATTGGGTTAGGGTGTTTTTTAATGCAAAATGGTAAGGTGATTTCTTATGCCTCGAGATAACTGAAAGTGTATGAGAAGAATCACCCGACTCATGATCTTGAGTTCACAACAATAGTGTTTGACTTGAAGAATTGGCTATATTACTTGCATGAGTTTCATGTTGATGTCTTCACCAACCACAAGAGCCTCCAACATGTATTTACCTAAAAGTATCTCAATTTGAGGCAATAGAGCTGGTTAGAACTACTAAAAGATTATGAAATGAGTGTAAAGTATCAACCGGTTAAGGCCAATATGGTAGCCGACACCCTTAGTAAAGTTTCTATGGGCAATGTGTCTCACCTTGAAGATGATGGAAAAAGGGATCAGACTTGTCCAAAGAAGTCCATAGGTTGGCTAGATTAGGGGTAAGGTTAAATGAATTCAGAAATGGTGGTGCAGTTAGGGATGGTAATTGGGTCGGGGCGGGGCGGGTTGCACACTTAATAGGGCAGGGCAAGGCAGGGAAAGGTTTAATATGGCAGGTTAGGTTAGGCAGGGTAGAATATTATCTTTAACAAATTGTAATGGGCTAGGGAAGGACAGGCCGACCCAATTTCAAAATGGATATGAAAAATTGACCAACCTACCATCTAATGTACAAGGGTTGTTGCTATAATTTCCAGAGCTCTTATTGGTCATCTCTAATCTATTCATAAATTCACCTGTTGAGCTTTTATCATGGCTATTTTTCTTTTTCAGATTTCTTCATCTCTTCGACAATTCAGCTAGTCTTCTATTTCCAATTTTAGGTGCTATTTTTTTCTTGATTTGGAATTTGTGCATATGTATTTTGTGTGTTAGATTTGAAGTACTTTTGGGGGCCTTCCTATGTTTTCTCTGATTTTAAGTATATCATATAATGTTCGGTTGCGTTGCAAGGTCACAAGAGGTTAATTAGTGTGTGTTGTTAAGACTAGCTAGTTAGAAAATACTGCTGGAGAAATTCTCAGATGATAGTCACCTAAGGTCTACTCCTTCATTGACAATTCAATAGTTACATTAATATAATTCCCAGATGACAGGCTACTCCAGCTGAAATGGCATGACCGTGTGAAGGTTTGTTTCTCTGTATCATACAAAGGATTACCAATTACCTTGATATTACAATTTGTTATTATACATAGGGCTTAATATGGTAGGGCAAGGTAATCTACTTTAAGGATGCTAAACGGGGCACGGCAGGGTAGTTCATAATGTTAATAAGTTAAAGCTTTCCCCGCCCCAACCCACCCTAACCTACCCTACATATATGCCTAGGTGGAGTGGGTGCTTCATGGGTCCAAATCTTCCTTGATTAAAGAGGTTAAGTCAAAGCAAAGCCTTAGTGAAAGAAGGAAAGACAGAATTTTTCTCATAAGGGGGAGATGGGGTACTTCGATATCAAGGGAGGTTGTGTGTACTAAATGATAGCAAGTTGAGAAAGTTGATAGTGCAAAAAGCTCACAACTCTTCATATTCCATTCATCTCGATACTACAAAGATGTATAGATACTTAAGGGAGATCTATTGGTAGAACAGAATGACGAAGGACATTGCCTGATTTGTGTCTGAGTCTGCTCATTGCCAACAAGTCAAAGTTGACACCAAAGGTTGGGTGACCTATCCCAAGACATTGAAATTCCTACTTGGAAGTGAAAATAAATCAATATGTATTTTGTAGTAGGGTTGTCAAACACTAAAAAGCATTTTGACTCCATACGGCTGCTAGTAGATTGCATGAAAAAGTTGGCTCACTTCTTACCAATCAAGACTACATTTAGTGCCGAAGATTATGTCCATTTGTATTTATGATAAAAGGTGAGGTTGCATGAGATTTCATTGTCCAACATATCAGATTGTGGTGTCCAATTCACCTCTTATTTTTGGAGATCTTTCAAAAAAGGGCTTGGTACTAAGGTAAAATTGAGCATCCTCAAATTGATAGACAAGTCGAAAGAACTATTTGCACTTTGAAAGATATGTTGAGAGCTTGTGTGTTGGAGTTTAAGCAAAGTTGTGATTAGCATTTACCACTTATCAAGTTTGCCTACAAAAATAGTTGTCATGCGAGCGTTGAGATGACACCATTTGAGATGTTGTATGGTAGATGGTGTAGATTATCCATTGGGTGATTTGAAGTCGATGAGGTGATATTTGTAGGACCAGACTTAGTCATGAATGATATGGGCAAAATTAAAAGCATAAGGGAAAAGTTGCAAATGGCCCAACGTCGACAAAAGTCCTTCTTCGATGTAAGGAGAAGAGATATTGAGTTCGAAGTTGGTGATTGGGTCTATTTGAAGGTATCTCCTATGAAAGGTGTGATCTGGTTTGGTAAGAGGGGGAAATTGAGCCCTAGGTATATGGAGCCGTATAAAGTGGTCAGGAGAGTGGGAAAGGTGGCATGTGAGTTGGACCTACCTAATGAGATGCATTTGATCCATCCGATTTTTCATGTATTGATGTTGAGGAAATTCATCTGTGATCCAAACTCCATAGTTCCTTTGTATGATGTGAACATTGAAAAGGATTTGAGTTATGAGGAGGTCCAGATGAGATTCTAGACCAACAAGTTAAAATGCTAAGGAACAAGGAAGTTGCATCCGTCAAAGTGCTTTGGAGGGATCAACAAGTTGAGGGTGCTAAATGAGAAGGAGAAGCGGATATGATAAAGCATTACTCGAATCTACTCCACTCTATTCAATCCTAAGGTATTAGGAAATTCTTCCTAAAATCTCTAATTCCTTGCATTTTAGTTTAACATGATGCATGTACTTATTTCTATGTTTATGGACTATTTTAAAAGTAGATTTTGAAAATTTCATGAAATGAAACTTAACTTGCATTTTTGCATGCATGCTGGGTTGTTAGGAGATATTACTCCTTAGAGCTTGCCTTTAAGTACATTTGAGGATGAACGTTCATGGGGAAGATATCGTAACGACCCTCAATTTAGGGCCTAAGTGTGCAGAAAAGTGACCTAGAGTCAGTTTTACGAGGGTGACTTATGATCCGTCGATGGAATTATGACCCATAGGGTGGTTCCTACACATCAACTTCAGAAATGGAAAAAGTTTCCAAGTGTGAGGGTAAACCAAAATCTCAACGACAGTCGGTAGAAGGGATGACAAACTATAGATAGGTTTGTGGGTGAGGTTGCATGGGGTTCCTTTTATATCGGATCGTGGTTCACAATTCACTTCACGCTTTTGGAGGTCTTTTCAAAGGGGTCTTGGTACTAAGGTTCACCTTAGTACAACCTTCCACCCTCAAAAGGATGGCCAAGCCGAAAGGACAATTCAAACACTTGAGGATATGCTTAGGGCTTGTGTCTTAGAGAATAAAGGTAGTTGGGATGACCATCTTCTATTGATTGAGTTTTCCTACAACAATAGCTATCACTCTAGCATCCGTATGGCTCCTTTTGAGGCTCTTTATGGGAGACATTATAGATCACTGGTGGGTTGGTTTAAGGTTGGAGAGGTGGCTTTATTGCAGCCGGATCTAGTTATGGATGCTCTTGATAAGGTTAGGATGATTAGGGAAAGGTTGAGCACAACCCAAAGTCGTCAAAAATTTTATGCCGATGTAAGAAGAAGGGACCTAGAATTCCAAGTTGCTGATTGGGTTTATTTGAAGGTTTCTCCAACGTAAGCTGTGGTAAATTTTGGTAAGATAGGAAAATTGAGTCCAAGGTATGTTGGTCCTTATGACGTGATAAAGAGGGTTGGGAAAGTAGCTTATGAGTTGAAGTTGCCTAGTGAAATGAAATTGGTCCATCCGGTGTTCCACGTTTCTATGTTGAGAAAATGTGTTGGTGATCGTAATGCCATTGTGCCTCTTGATGTTATAGGTGTTGTTGAGGATAACTTAACTTATGAGAAGGTTCTGGTTCAGATCTTGGATAGGCAAGTAAAGAGATTGAGGAACAAAGAGGTGGCACCCATTAAGGTCCTTTGAAGGAACTAACAAGTCAAAAGTTCTACTTAGGAGGCCGAAGCGGACATGCAAAAGCGGTACCCTCATCTTTTCTACTCCACTCAAGCCTAAGGTACTAATCTTTTGTTCCATATGTGATTTAAAGTCTTACATTTCAGCCCCTACGTCATTCATATGCATTCATGATTAAGTGGGTAAACTCATGATGATTTTACACTTAGGTTGAGAATTTGAAAATGGTGTTCTACATGTTATGTTACATTCTTGTTGGGGCTGATTTGTTCATCATCACTATTTTCTTGTATGTCTCTTTTATATTTAGAGACAAATATTCCTAAGGGGGAGATATTGAAATGACCCCAAAAAGTGCTCGAAAAAGTGCCTCGGAATACCCGAAATTTTACTTTCCATATATCTTAAAATTCGTCCATTTTTTCAAAAATCCAACTTCATATTTGTGACTTGGGGATCAAAATTAGGTGAAAAAGAGTCTAACCTCGAATTAAGAGTGAAAAAACAATTATAATTTTGCAAGTGACTATTTCCAGAGAGCAGTGTGTGTCCTCTCCGCGACGCGCATCGGTGTATTTTTCTGCCTGTTTTCTTTAGTTCGTCCAAATTTTTCTAAGTGTTGGGCCCAAGTTTTTCCAAACGTGCTTTTACCTATACTTACCAAATTTCACCCTCATATTACCCTAAACATTTCCCAATACTCACTCAAACACATAGTCATATTTTCACTCCCCAAACTCAAGTCCCAAACACTCATCCAAAGCTAAGGTTTCTTTCAAGGTTCTTCTTCAAGCTACAAACCTCCATCTTCAATCTTCACCAAGGGCTTCCCCAAAGCTAAGGTATGTGGTGTTGAACCATTGGATCCTTCCACCCATGGTGCCTAAGTCTCCTTTTTTCTAATATTGCATGATTTAAAATTGATTTTACATGTTAGTCTTGTATATTGAGAAATTTACTGTACAGTGATTTTAGTTCATGAAAGTATGGTTGATTTAGCATGTTTTGAGCTCTAAATCTTGGATCTAATATTGGAATTGATGAGTGGTTTTGATGTGAAGTCTTGGGGGTGTTGCAAGGTGTTGATGGACGATTTTGCTACAGATTTTCTTGTATGATTTCATCTCTAAATTGCATGGTCTTTTAACCCCATTTCACACCCCTAAGTGTTTGATAAAATGTCCGAATAGGGTTTTTTGAGGAATTGAAGGTTAAAAGCATGAGATATGATAGGATTGATGTTATGATGATGAAATAAGCTTATGTGTATGATGTACTCTATATAAAGTGTTCCATTAGACCATACTCGATCCGGGGGGACAAGAGCCCGGGTAACCATGTTGGGGGTTTATACTCATCAACCATGCGATGAGTTTATACTTCATTACTGTGTTGGTAAGGTGTGATTACCATCAACTATGTGAGGGGTTTATACCACACAACTACCAAGAGCTTTATACCTTGAATAGCTAGCTTGGTCTATTCTACATATATAATATTTCTATATGAGCGTGAGTCACTTAAGCATGTTTACTTATGCATTGATCATTCATGTCATATTGTTATATCATGTCTATTGTCTATTGTTATGCATGTTGATTATGAATCTTATCTTTTGTTGCATTGCATCCCACATACTTAGTACATTCAAACGTACTAATGCATACTCTTGCCTACATGACATCACCATGTAGGAACTGGTGCCCAAGTTGATCATCCTCCTCCTCCACGTGGCTAGTGGGTGCTATTTCAAGCTTGTTGGTGAGTCCTCCATTTCAGAGACCTTGGTTTATTTTTCCTCTTGCCTTATATTAAGACATTCTATGTTGTGTCCTATTTTGACTGTGAGGGTGAGCCCGGTTACTTTGTCTTGGACCCCGTTCTATCTATGTATTTAGAGGTTTTTGTTGGACAAGTTGTGTATTCATGATATTAGTGATGACATCTTGTCTCTTGATATTGATATTTTGGCAAGCTATCCCTTAGCCCCTTTACCCCTTATTCTTATTTTATCTCTTTTACATGCTTCCGCAACCAATGATGTGTAATGATAAGTTGATAGGCCTGATTGGGGTTCCTTCGGGTTCCCCATTCGCCGTGTCATATCTAGGCCCTAAGGTTAGGTCGTGACAAAATGATTAAGGCAAGCTAGTGTTTTCCAGAATCTTTCTAAAGGCTTCAAGTTCGATTTTCCAAGCTTACCAAGGTATGTGAGTTTGATTTGTGGGTCTCCTTTCGCCCACAAAGTCCTTCATATTGTATTTTACCTTTCTTTAAATTCCTTTAGGTTAATATGTATGTTAATGATGATTTCATGATATATTATGTTAATTAAATGACCTCAATGATATCCTATGATGTTTTCACTAAGCATGTATATATGAATTTAAGTGTTTGATGATGACCCCAATGATGGGTTTTGTTGTTGATGATCTGTGGGCTGTTTTGCATGTTTTAAATAAGTATGTTTTCATAATTTAAGTATAGATATGTGATTTATGATTGTTCCAACTGAAAATCTCAAGCCACCCAGTTTTCAAGTAAAGTCTTGCATGATATATGATGATATTTGGGATTATTTTAAAGTTGTGATTTGTCAAAGATATAAGCATGTTGACTAATGTCCTTAAGGATGTTTAAGAAAGGTCCCTAAGATGAAAAGACAATTCTCACTTGGTGATTCCTAAGTTTGAGCTACTCCTATTATTGCTACGTATGATTCTAAGTGTCATAATTTGACTAAGCTATATTTTAATGATTTTGTGGGATGGCTTAGCATCGAATGTGACATCGAGGTAGGGTTCAGTAAGGGAGCCTTAGTAGCAATCCTTTGTCTCCTTAACTACGTTCCACCATAAGAACCCTTATAGGCTAGGCTAGTGGATCTATGTAGGTCATTCATGTTATATGAAGATGCATTTGAAGTGACGGAGTTCCACCCGGCAAGTGGCCTCCTCGTGCCAACGTAGGGGATTATATTGGATTCCACGTAATAACTCACATAGTCTTCTATGTGAATTAAGGTCTTCCCTCAGAAGTTTATGACTCTATGATACGATTTCTATATGTGATCTTTCACGCATTGGCTCTTTTTCCATATTGAGCGATCTTCCTTGTCATGATTAAACTCATATATATGTACTTTTCGTCTTATGTACACTTATATGTTGTAATTATGAATGATGGCATTAAAATTTCATGTCTTGCATTACATCTCACATACTCAGTATATTTCAATGTAATAGTACATATTTTGCCCGCATGATTTAACCATGGAGGGACAGGTAATCCTCCACTGACTCGTGGCTACTTTCCGGAGTATGAGACTAGCACTTTTGGTGTGGTGATCCCTTAGTTCGGGACTCTACCATTTTCTATCTAGCATTTATTTTATTTTGAGATGATGTATACATTACCTTTTTAAGGCTTTTACTTTCTATGTTATTAAATATTGAAGTCTTTTCTATTTGATAAAAATCGACTGTTACCAGTTTTGTCATTGATGTGTTAGTGATTTATGGACATAGATAAGTAGCCTTTCTTTCTTTTAATGTTGCTTTATTTTCATAATAGGCCCATAAACCCTTTCCCTGTTTTTTTTTTTTGTAAAATACATTAATTTAATACCTATGAAAGCTAAAGATATCTAAGATGACTTGGGTGAGGTGCCCTCGGGTATCTCATTCATAGTGTGATGACTAGGGCCTTGCCGGATCATCACAAAACAACAGAATCAGAGAGATATGACTCCTAAGGTGGGAAAATGTGAATGAGGATTCAAGATTTTGTGAGGATGTCTCCGCTAAAATTTAATGACTCTAAGGTGGACAAGGATTTACAAGTGTTTTTTTGGATAAGGTGTAAAAATCTTGGCTATCATGCGTGTATCTCCGGAAGAGCAGACAGAGCTAGCTTCTTACTATCTCAATGGTCTTGCTCGAAGTTTGTTTGAATAATTGAAAGATGTGAGGGCTACAGAATCTGGTCCCATTGCATGGGAGGAATTCAAGGGAACATTTCTTGATCAATTCTTTTCTTTGGAGTCGAGGGAGGTAAACTATAACGATTTCATTAATCTTACACAAGGAGGCATGAGTGTGAGGAAGTACGCCCTCCAATTCACCAAGTTGTCCAAATATGCTCTTTTCATGATTTTCGACTCACAGATGAGAGTGAGTAAGTTCATATCTAGTGTATTGGACTTTATGTTCAAGGAATGCAAGACAACCATATTGATCAATGATATGGACATCTTGAGGCTTATGACATATGCGTAGCAAATAGAGGATGAGAAGATGAGAGAAAAGGCTAGAGAGTCTATAAGGGCTTGAGTTGATTGTGGTATCCTTTTCCACCAAAGTTCCAAAAATAGTGGTCATGGTTGTTCTTAGGATGGACAGAGGTATCCCAATCAAGGTTTAGAGAGTTATGTCAGAATATCGGTGGAAAGGTCAAGAGAGCACCTAAAAATAGATTTAAAAGCCATATTAGGAAAGTGTTTCCTATCGCCCTATCCTCTCTCAATCTTCTATCGTTTCCAGATGTTGGGCAGTTCCTTAGCAGTAGCTTCCAACACTTAAGATTGGCCTCCTCAAGTTCCAGACATGAATGTTTTCTAAATTTCATATGGGACTACTTACTTATCTAAGCTGCACTTTTGGCTTACCAAAAAAGTTGATTGAAGAAACTGACCTAACCATGGCTCTCTCTCTCAAATACAAATGTCAATAAAGGGATTCCTTGCATAAGTGGAACAGTGCTCAAAAAGTCCTTTTGTTTCTCTTTGTAGGCCTTTGTCTCTTGGAGTAGTAGGGCTAGCTGTAAACCTATGTGCTTATGACTTTGTTTCTCAAGATATTCGCACAGGGGAAGATCCTGAATTTGAGACTTTCTACACCAAAATATTCTCTTAAATAAAGGTAATCTCGCTTGGATGGTGGCTCAAGACCAGCCTCATGAAAACCTTGCATTCACTGAAGAGGCTCTACAACATGAAAATGCTCTTTAATGGAACTTTAGCCTTAGCTGGTCTTGACCACTCCAAAGTTCAACAAAGATAAAGAATCATAGACTGTACGAGTTGAAAATCTATGTTGGCAATAATTTATTAATCCGTTTTAGAGATTCTTACACATTGCTTCCTAGCACTCTTGACTCATTGCCTAAAACTTTATGCCCAGAATTAGGCTCCAAAAGTTCTATCCCTTTTTTAAGGGTCAAACCCCATGGATCACAGAGAAGGTTTGGGGGGGGGGATCAAGCTATACCCGCATGCAAGAAGTTTAGGAAGAATCTCAAAGCAGAGTTCTTAGCTGATTTGAATGTGCACTTTAGATGTGGTAAGCTGAGGGAACATGCTAAGGATTATAGGGTTGGAGGTGGACGACCTCAAGTAAAAGTACAAACTCATACTTAAACTAGTGTAAGTAGATATACACAATAGGGTAATGCTTCATGTTTGAGTGGTGGTGGTGAATGAAACAATATGTTTATGCCTTTTAGTGTTGCTAGGATGTGGAGGATTAACCTTATGTGGTAGGGCAATATTCAAGCCACATCTACAACCCATGGTTCAAACCACGAGTCTTAAAAATGGATCATAGATTAGGCAGCGAGGGTGAAAATTTGGCTAAGCATAGGTGTGGTTACAAGAGGAAACTATGGTTTGTAAGTGAGACTACAAACTATACAATGTGTTCGAGGATTAGTGATTTTGGTTGGTGAGGTTTTGAGCTTCTGAACCCTAGATTATGATCGAACAAGATGAGTCATGGTCTTGTTTACGAGCCGTAAAGCATGCTCATAGTTTTATGTGTCATTTTGAAAATGTTTCAAATACAAGACTTGTATATGAGTTCGCTCTATGACCCATCATTTGTTTTAATGTCTGTAAACATGTACATAGTTTATGCCTTGAGTTGAGTATTTGTCTAAGTGTTGGACTATTTTTACGAAGGGGTCTACGACCCATAAAACTTTTTATGGATCATAAAATGGGTTGTAAATTGAGCTTCAGAGGTAATTTTCGAAGACCCCAAACCATAATCAGGACGAAACCTGTATTTTATGACTCATGGTCCAATTTACAACCCGTGGACCAGGTTCGTATTTATTCCCGCCAATTTTTATTTAAGGGCATTTTTGATATTTTTTTCATATCCTAAGCCTGGTACTATGTCGTTTTAAATCTTAAACTACCCATATCAGACCTATCCCTCTCCAACACTCTCATTCACTCTTCACCCAAATTCCCAAATATGTTTCTAAGGCAAAAATTCTCCCAAGAAAAGGAAGGGAAGCTAGGATTTTCTCAAGCTTTCTTCTCCAACTTCAAACGTTTTTCTTAGGCTTCCTAATTAAAGTATGTGGGGTTCATTCATGGGTTTATTTCACCCTGTAAGCCCATATTTTCTCTACAATTTTCTCTTAATTTAAATTACGTGTTTTTCATGGGTTTTTCAATTACTTTTTCAAATGCATAGATTATGAGTCATTGAATCTTCCTTTACATAGTTCGACTTATATTTACTCTCAATTTGATATAATTGTGAGTTTATCAAGTTTAAATTAGGTCTTTTGACTGCATGGTGGGTTATTTGAATTGTGAATTAAATTGATGAAATTCATGTTATTTATAGTTTAAAGATGATTTGTCTTAACCCCACCTAATTAATGCTATTTTACATGAAAATATGATATGTATGTCTAAGGCTCCAACTTTATGCTTATGAAATCTATTGATTATGTATATAGGAGTCCTTAAAGTGATAAACCAATATTGGTAAAATATTTTCTCACCCCATATGATGGATTTTTTATGTGACAGGACAATTCTTACACACTTGAATTACTTAAGGTTTTGAATGAGCTACTTTATATGGATGAAGTCTTGCCAAGTTTTGAACTATGATTGTTATTGAACTTACAAATGCATGAACAGTATAATTTTATGACATATATTCTGGGACTTGATTTAGCACCGAATGAGGCCTAAGGTGGGGAACTATCACCAAAGGTCTTTATATAAAGCTTTTTGTCTCATGACTGCATACCACCATATGATTATGTATTCGATAGTGCATCCACATACAAGACTATGTTTATGACATTGGCACAGTGGGGTAGAGTTCTACCTTGGCAAGTAGATTCCACCTTCTCTGATGTGGAGGCAACATTGAGATTCTAGTATTAGCTTGCATGGTCTTAGTATCGACTAAGGTCCTCCCATATAATTATGTATATGATATGTTATGGTGTCGATGTTCCTTCAAGAATGCTTTAAAGAATACATCGATCATCCATCATATATTGAGCTTATTATCCTTGCTATGATTATGCATCTTTCTTACTATGATGTATGATTTCCTTGTTACATTACATTCCACATACTTAGTATATTCTATAGTACTAATGCATATTTTGCCTACATAGTGTCATCATATAGGGTCCACATCGATCATCCTCCTCCTCACAATCGTGGTTGACTATTGGATGAAGACTTTTCTCCTTTGGTTAGTCCTCTAGTTCGAGGATAATAACCTTGTTTTCTAGCTTGTTACTTTATGACTATGATACTTTTATTCCACTTTTTTACATTTGAGGGTGAGCTTGGGACATGTCTAAACCCCCACCCTATCTATGATTTAAAGGTATCATTAGATATACGAACATGTATGTAATTACTATTATTCTATTTTCTATGCTTATGTTCATTCCTTAGACCCTACCCATTAGTTTCTGCTTGTTTTTATGTCTAATAATGTGCTTAACATATTGATATGAGGTCCACGCTCCAATACGAAAGTAGTCGCTGGCAGTAATTAACCTAACTAAAGGTTAGGGTCGAATCCACAGGGAATACGAGGCTTGACTATAGAGATCCACTACCAATCATTTCAATCATCGATTACTAAAATCTCTAAATGGAGGTTTTCTTTGTAATTCAAGAATAAAAATAAAAACTAAACTAACTATGCAGGAAGACACTCAAATTTAGGGACAATATGGGGATTGTGTTCCCCATGATTCGTTGACTCAATTACCCTAGACAGCATAAATTTAATTGGGAATTTGCATGCAAGACGGTAACTTAGGTTCTTCCAGCCCTCTTGTGAAGGTGAAGGTCGAATTTCACCATGACGCTTGGTTAGCTACCATTCATGCCAACTAAATGTTACCTATTGTCCCAGTCAACCTCCCCTTGGTCAGGTTTGGTCGATTAGACGGGAAAACATCAATCGAATCCTGTTATCTGCTTCCTTTTTTCTATTCGTCATTACCTTGGTCGGGATCATGATAGTAGGAAGGGTTTGGTGTTGGCCACTACCAAATAACAATAAAACTGAAGGGAAATAAACAATACATGCAAAACCCCAATGAAAGAAATTCACAAAGCCTAGGTTATTTCAAGTCAACTACTCATAGTTCCCATAACCCCAAGTTGTGGGTGCTTAACTAGTCATGGCTAAGGCAAAATCAACAATAATACAAATAAATGACATAGTTGAGAGGTTGCCCAAAGCAATGAAAGCAAGAACACCTTCAAGTTGAAAACCTCAAGCTTGGATTAATGGCAAATGAGTACAATGTGGGTTTTCAATTCCCCAAAAGTGGGTCTTCAAATTGAAAGATAAAAATCTACTCTAAACCCTAAAAATGCTCCTAGAATATTTACAAGTAGCTGTGAATGTTGGGTCTCCCCCAAAATAAACCCTCATATAATGTATATATAGTGTTTACAAATTTAACCCTAAATATTTCACAGAAAAGACAGTTGGTAGCAGGAACGTCGAATCGGTACGACCTGTAGGGTGACCTACGAGTCGTAATCAAGGTCTCATAGTCAGTACTTGGCATTTTGGACTTGACTGTTACAGCCCACTATTACGAGTCGTTGCTCGGGCTACGACTCGTATACTCCTCTCGCAGTCTAGGCCTTCAGTTTTTGGTCCAATATTTTGGCTCTCTAATTCTTGCTACGAGTCTGTCTATACGAGTTATAGTGCAACTTACGACTCGTAGGATGGGCTCATAAGGTTAACCTCCACTTAGCAGATTTCTGAGATTTTTGGTCTCTATTTCTTGCTACAACACACCCTACGACTTATAGCTTGGGCTACGACTCATAGGTGAGCTCGTATGTCCTATGATTCAGCAAAATCTGCTACTTTTCTTCAAAATCATGCCAACCTAACTTTTCTGCAAGATCAACACAATAACATATAAAAATCATAAAAAATCGCATTAACAACTCACAAAATCCCTTATTTTGGGTACCAAATGTGCTGTATTTTGACAGCACATCACATATGCTATGAGGCTTTTTTGAGGTACCTTTGGGCTCCTCATTCTAGTCCCTAGGCTTGAGTCATGACAAGATTGGTATCAGAGCACTAGGTTATGAAATGATCCTTGAAAATCCAGCAGACCGTGATGAATAGAGTCTTTTTTATGATTGTGAACTGCATCAGAACTATGATAGGAGCCTATAAGGTTTCTAGAAAATAACTCACCTTTTTCATATTCTATGTCATGACTTAGAATTTGTCCTAAGTTTTCCACTTCTAATAACTTGTTCGTTGTGTTTCTAGATCCTACCGCCAAGAAGTGTGCTACCACCTAGGGCTCCCATCCACAATGAGGACCTAGTTCCTCTTGTTCCACAAGATCTTTAAGAAGAAAGGGTCACTCATGCCGAGTACTGAAATGAATCACCTTGTTAGCACAATTCATGGCCAACTAAGTCAACCAAGGAGCCCAAACTCCTCATGATCCTACTCCGGCCTCTAGGGTGAGGGACTTTATAAGGATAAACCCTCCAGAGTTTCATGGCTTGAAAGTGGAGGAGGACCTTCAAAATTCATTGATGAAGTGTACAAAGCCTTAGCCATTATAGGGGTGACTTTAGAGGAGAAATCGGAGTTGGCGGCCTACCAACTCAAGGGTATTGCAAAATATGGTTCATCCAATGGAAGATGGGGAGGATAGATGATGGTCGCATTTCTTGGGAGGAATTTAAAGCTACCTTCCTTGACCTCTTCCTCCCTATTCAACTAAGGGAAACCAAGATGATGGAATTTATGAATTTTAGAAAAAGCACTATGAGTGTGAGAAGTATTCTTTTAAGTTCACTAATCTCTTGGAGTATGCTCCTAACTTAGTTTTTGATCCCTGAGCAAGGATGAACAAATTTGTGTCGCAGTGTCTGACTTGATCAATGAAGAATTTTGTATTGCCATATTTGTAAAGGAAATAGACATATCTTGGCTCATGATCTATGTCGAGAAAATTGAGGGAGAAGAGCTTAGGAAGAGAAAGATAGGGATCCAAGAGGGCTCGTTTTGAAGGTTAGTTTCAAGGTGCTAAGAAAGATGGAGTTTCAAAGGCAAAGATTTTCTCATGCTCCAACTCAAAGGTTCTTCAATGACAGGGAGTTAAAACCTAAATTTCAATGTATTGGTGGACCAACCTATCCTAGGTGCCAAAAGTATGGAAGAATCATGGTGGAAAATGCTTGATGAATATGGGTACATGCTATGGGTATGGCAAGATAGAACATAAACTTGCTGATTGTCCTAGTTTTCCATGGAAAGTTAAAGATGGCCGTCCCAAAGTACATATTACACATGTAGGCCGAGGGACTATAAGGGGGTTAACAAGATGGTGCTCCAAATTAAAATCGGTCCAATGCTCTTCAAGGAGCGCAAGGGGTGGATGAGGCACTAATATTGTCATCAGTATGTTAAAGGTTCTTTATTATGATGTGTATGTTTTGTTGGATCTGGGTGTCATCTTGTATTTCATTACCCCATTCTTTACTAACAGGTTTGATGATGTATGTCCTGAGATACTATGTTGACCTTTTTTAGTGTTTACCCCCATTAATGAGTCTATTGTTGCTAGAAGAGTTTATAGGGGTTGTCTTGTGCTTATTTTGCATAATATCTTGCCCCTTTGATTTTATTGGACTTGACATGGTAGACTTTGATATTATTCTTAGGATGAATTTGTTGCATGCACCTCATGCCTCTATTGGTTACAGAACTCATAGGGTTAGATTCCAATTTTTTAATAAACCTGTTCTTGAGTGGAAAGGTCATGATTCAATAGTTAAGTGTAGGTTTATTTATTATCTCTAGGCCTAAAAATTAATCGCTAAGGGATGTATCTATCACCTAATGAGGGTTAGGGATGTTGATCTTGAAGTTCCTTCCATTGAGTTAATTCTTGTAGTCAATGAGTTTATCAATGTGTTCCTCAATGACCTTCTCGGTGTTCCTCCTAAAAGGTAAATAGACTTTGGCATAGACCTCCTCCTCGATACCCAACCTATATATATTCCTCCTTATAGTACGGCCCTAAAGTAGTTAAAGAAACAATTGACGGACTTGTTGAAAAAGAGTTTCATAAGGCTTAACAAGTCACTGTGGGATGTATCGGTGTTGTTTGTTAGGAAAAAGGATGGTTCACTTTGAATGTGCATCGACTATTGATAACTCAATAAGGTCACCATAAAGAACAAGTATCCACTTGCCAGAACAAATGAGTTGTTTGATCAATTACAAGTGGCTAGTCACTTCTCTAAGATTGATGTTCCATTCGGTTACCATCAAATGAGGGTGAGGAAGTGTACTATTCCCAAGTTGGCTTTTCAAACAAGGTATGGTAATTTTGAATCTTTGGTGATTTCTTTGGGTTTTACCAATGCACCGATAATATTTATGGATCTCATGAATTGGGTATTTAAACCCTACCTTGATATTTTGTTGTGGTATTCATCAACGGTATTTTGATCTATTCCTAGAGTCAGGAAGATCACATGAGGCACTTGAGTGTTACAAACCTTGAGGGAGGAGAGGTTGTTTGCCAAGTTTACAAATCTGAGTTTTGGCTTAAAGAAGTTGTGTTCCTTAGGCATATAGTGGCAAGTGATGGGATTAAAGTAGATCCCAATAAGAGAGAAGTATTAACCAATTAGACTGATCCCTTGACTCCTTTGGATATTAGAAGCTTATTTGGCTTGGCGAGGTACTACTGGAGATTTGTAGAGGGATTTTCTTCTACTGCATCTGTTTCGATAAAATTACACAAAAGAAGGTA
This sequence comes from Solanum medicagineum, assembly GCA_026153255.1. Taxonomy (NCBI): domain Eukaryota; kingdom Viridiplantae; phylum Streptophyta; class Magnoliopsida; order Solanales; family Solanaceae; genus Solanum; species Solanum medicagineum. The sequence continues at coordinate 670,215 of JAPFFP010000009.1, read as the reverse complement.
AGACTTCAATGGACCAACGAATGTGAGAAGAGAGTCCAAACCTTGAAATATAAGCTTATCTCCACTCCTATTTTTACTCTACTAGAAGAGTTAGAAGGATTTATTGTCTACTATGATGTTTCAAAGGTTGGATTGGGATGTGTGTTGATGTAAAGTGACAAGGTCATTGTCTATGCTTCTAGGCAACTAAAGGTGCATGAGAGTAATTACCCTACCCATGATCTTAAGTTGGAAACCATGGTATTTCCATTGAAGGTATGACATCACTACTTGTATGGGGTTCATGTAGATATCAATATGTGTTCACACAAAAGGATCTCAATTTGAGGCAAAGAAGGTGGTTGGAACTCCTTAAATACTATAATATGAATGCTCATTATCACCTGGTCAAAGCTAATGTTGTGGCCGATGCACTTAGTAAGGTGTCTATGGGGAGTATAACTCACATTGATTGTTTAGAGAAGGAGTTGGCAAGGGAAGTTCATAGGTTGGCTAGGTTGGGGGTCAGATTGAGTGATGTTGAAAATGGTGGTATAATTATACTCAATGGTTCCAAATCTTCTTTGTTTGTGGATGTCAAATCTAACCAAGATCTTGATTCTACCTCAGTGAAATTGAAAACTTTGGTGAAAGAAGTCAAAGTAGAGGCTTTCTCCTAAAGGGGAGATGTTGTGCTTAGATATCAAGGTAGGTTCTGTGTGTTGGATGTTGATGGGCTGAGGAGCTTGATTTTGAAAGAAGCTCATAATTCATCCTATTCTATTCATCTCGGTTCTACAAAGATGTATAGTGATTTGAGGGCAGTGTGTTTGTGGCATGGTAAGAAAGGAGACATTGAAAACTTTGCGGCCGAATATCACAATTGTCAACAAGTCAAAGCTGAGCATCAAAGTTTGGGTGTCCTAGCCTAAGGCATCGAATCCCTACTTGGAAGTGGAAAGATATCAACATGGATTTTTTGATTATTTTGCCTAAAGCTAAGAACCATTTCAACTCTTTTTGGGTTATTGTTGATAGAATGACAAAGTTGGTTCACTTCTTACCAGTCAAGACACTATGGTGCCGAAGACTATGCTAAATTGTACATTTATGAGTTAGTTAGGTTTCATGTAGTCCCTTATCTATCATTTTGGATCGTGGTGCACAATTCACTTCTTTCTTTTGGAAATCATTCCAAAGAGGTCTTGGTACTAAAATCAAGCTTAGCACAGTATTCAACCACAAACGAATGGTCAAGTCAAGAGGACCATTCAAACCCCTTGAGGATATACTTAGGGATTATGTGTTGGAGTTCAAGGGTAGTTGTGATAATCATCTCCCGCTCATTGAGTTTTCCTAAAATAATAATTATCACTCTAATACTAAGATGGAACCATTTGAAGCCTTGTAGATCCCTGGTGGGGTAATTTTTGAAGTATGTGTGTGTGTGTAGGGGGTTTATGGCTTTGATAGGTCTAAATTTAGTTATAGAAGCTTTGAAGAAGGTGAGGTTGATAAGGTAAAAATTAAAGATAGCATAAAGTTGGGAAAAGTCATATTTCAACATCAGGAGGAGAGATCTTGAGTTCAAAGTGGATGATTGGGCGTATTTAAAGGTCTCACCAATGAAGGGTGTGGTTCGGTTTGTAAAAAAAGAAAGTTGAGCCCTAGGTATGTAGGGCCTTATAGGATTTTGATACAGGTTGGCAAGGTTTCTTATGAGTTAGAGTTGCCTATGGAGATAAGTATGGTTCATCCGACTTTTCATTGTCCATTTGGAGGAAATGTGTAGGTGACCTAAGTTATGTTGTGCCTTTGGAGGTTGTAAATGTTGAAGAAAACTTGGCTCATGAAGAAGTCTCGGTTGAAATATTGGATAGGCAAGTTGAAAGATTGAGAAACAAAGATGTTGCATCTATAAAGGTTCTTTGAAGGAATCAACTAGTTCAAAGTGCCACATGGGAAGCAAACACGGATATGAAGAAACAGTACCTTTATCTCTTCCATTCTTCTCAATCCTAAGGTATTAAGTATTCCTACTCAAAACCTCAATTTTCCTGCATTTCAGTTTTTATGCAATCCATGCGCATTTACGTACTTATGACATTGCATTTAAATGATATTTGAAGCGTAAATTTGACATTTTTATGAAAAAGGCATGTAAGTTGCATTTTGCAATCAGGTTAAGTTGATAGCTGCTTTACTCCTTTAGAGATTGCGTTTAGCATGTTTTGGGATGAATGTTCCCAAGGGGGAGATATTGTAAGGGCCCGCAAGTTAAAAGTATGAAAATGCAGAAGAAAGGGAAATCTAGAAATCTACAGTGGCAATGTACGAGCTACATCTATTGCTCATGGTTCAAACCAAGAGTCATAGACAAGGCTCATAGATTGTGCAGTGAGGGTGAATAATTTGGCTAAGTATAGGTGTGGTTTATGAGAGGAAATTATGGTCTATAAATGAAACTATAGACCATAAAATGTTTTCGTGGATTTGTGATTTTGGTTGGTGATATTTTGAGCTTATGAACCTTGGTTTACGACCAAATAAGATGAGTCGTGGTCTATGAGCCATAAAATCTGCTCATGGTTCAATGCTCCATTTTGAAAAATTTTCCAAGTATAGAACCTATTAACGAGTGGGCTGTATGACCTATCATTTTTTAAGGTCCGTAAATGAGTTTGTAGTTGAGGCCCTGAGTTGAGATTTTTTCTTAGTGTTCGACAATTTTGTGAAGGGTCTACGACCCATAAAGTTTTTATGAATTGTAAAGAAGGGTCATATATTGAATTTTAGAGGCATTTTTAATAGATTCAAATTGTAACCAAGACGAAACCTTTCTTCTACGACTCGGGGTCAAATTGATGACCCGTAGATCAAGTTTGTAGTTGGTCTTCAAAGTTTTCATTTAAGGGCATTTTCGATATTTTTTCATATCCTAAGCCCAATACAATATTATTTTACGCCTAAATCTACCCATATCATACTTATCCCTCCAAATGCTCTAATTCTCTCTTCATTCAAATTTCATAATGTTTTTCTAAGGCAAAAATTTTTCGTAGACAAGGAAGGGCAGCTAGGGTTTTCTCAAGCTTTCTTCTCCAACTCCAATCCTTTTTCTTAGGTTTCTAATCAAGATATGTAGGGTTCATTCATGATTTTGTTTCACCCATGAAGCCCATGTTTTCTCTACAATTTTCCCTTAGTTTAAATTATGTGATTTTCTAATGCATAGATTATGAGTCATTGAGTGCTCATTTACTTATTTTGACCTATAATGACTCTCAATTTCATAGAATTATTAGTTTATCAAGTTAAAGTAAGTCTTTTGAATGCATGGTGAGTATTTGAATTGTAAATTAAATTCATGAAATGATGGTAGTTATGCATACTCTCATTGAAATACATGATTTAAAGATGATTTTAATACATGAAAGAATGATTTGTATATATAAGGCTCCAACTTTATGTTTATGAAATCTATTAATTATGTATGTGGGAGTCAGAGCGATAAATAAATGTCGGTGAAAAGTTTTCTTTATGTGAAAGGAGAATACTCACATACTTGAATCACTTAAGATTTTAAATGAGCTACTCTATATGCATGAAGTCTTGTCAAGTTTTGAACTATGATTATTATTGAACTTACTAATGTACGAATAGTATAATTTTATGACATTTATTCCGTGGGACTTGACTTAGCACTGAATGAGGCCTAAGGTGGGAAACTATCCCCAAAGGTCCTTGTATAAAGCCTTTTGTCCCATAACTACGTTCAACTGTAAGATTATATATTAACTAGTGGATCCACATATAGAACCATGTTCATGACACCCACAAAGTGGGGTAGAGTTCTACCTTAGCAAGTATACTCCTCCTTCTTCGGTGTGGATGCAACATCAGAATTCTATGTAGTAGCTCATATTTTCTTAGTGTCAGTTAAGGTATTACATAGTAATGATGTTTATATTCCTTCAGGCATGTTTTAAATAAATCATCGATCATCCATCGCTGATTGAGCTTATTATCCTTTCTATGATTATGCATCTTGGCTACTATGATGTGTGATATTCTTGTTGCATTTTGTTCCGTATATTTAGTATATTTCATAGTACTAACATATATTTTTCCTATATATTGTCACCATACAGGGTCCGACGATTCTCCTCGTCCTCACACTTGTGGATGACTATCAGATTGAAGTGTTTACTCCCTTTGTGAGTCGTCTAGTTCGAGAAAAATAAACTTGTTTTCTAGATTGTTGCTTTATAACTATGATACTTTTATTCCACTCTATTTACATTTGACGGTGACCTTAGGACATGTCTAAGCCCCTTCCCTATCTATGATTTAGAGGTAACATTGGTTATTCATACGTGTATGTAATTACCGACTTCATTTTCTATGCTTATGTTGAATGTCCCTTAGAACTAATCCCTTAGTTTTCACTTGTTTTTATGTTTAAACCAAGGATGTGCTTAAGATATGCTATCAAGCTTGTTTGAGGTATCTTTGGGTTCTTCAGTCCTAGTCCCTTGGCTTGGGTTGTGACATTTCCGTATAGTAATTTCATTTGATTTCATTGAACTTAAAATAACTAACTTTGATGTTATCCTTGGCATGAATTTTCTTCATACTTGTTATGCTTCTATTAGTTGTGGAACTCGAGTGGTCAAGTTCCAATCTTTAGATGAGCTGGTCCTAAAGTGGAAGGGTATTAATTTAGTGATCAGAGGTCAATTCAGATTGTGTCTTAAATCTTAAAAACTGTAAGGATTTCATCTACCATCTAGTGCGTGTTACAGATATAAATTCCAAATCCCCTACTCTCAATTCAGTCCAAGTTGTTAATGATTGTTTTGATGTCTTTCCCGATGACTTGTTTGGTATTCCTGCCAAAAGTAAAATAGACTTTAGTATAGTTTACCTTATGATACCGATCCTATCTCCATTGCTCTTTATGGTATGGACCTGAAAGAATCTATGGAGTTAAAGCATTAATTGATAGATTTTTTGTTTAAGGGCTTCATAAAACCAAGCATTTCACAATGGGGTACTGTAACGACCCTAAATGTCGTACTTAGAAATTTTTGAAAAATTATCCTTTTATCATTCTCAATAGTTGCTCTGAGTCATGTTTGATCCGTGTATTAAACTTGATTTTTGGGATTTTGTAGAAAAATAATGAAATATTGATGATTTTGAGTGTTTGAAGGTTTAAGATGCTAAAAGGTAATTTTTTAGACCAATCGAATCTAGGAGTCTCAAAAGGGAACTTTATTAAGGCTATCAACTCTGGAATGTGAAATTAGGTATATGAGTTCCATTGTTTCCGATGATAGAATCATTTGTGGATTTGAGGTCTTAAGTTAGAAATTGAGTCAAATTCGATAAAAGTTTGACTTTGATAAATATTTGAAGTTCGAATGCTCGTATTGAATTTTTGATAATTTCATTAGTTTAAAGGTACGATTTAGGCTTTGAAAGAGTTTCAATATAATTTTTTTTGGAGTTTCGAGAGTATTTTAGTCTTTTGAGCCTAGAAGACCTCAGATTCATATTCTGACGATTCTATTAAGTCAGAAATGTCATGTTCAAGATAGTAGTATATTTGATTTGTGTTCGAAAAGTGACGAATTATTTTTGGGTAAATTTTTAAGATTCTTGAATGTTTTGGCATTATTTCAATAAATTGTGGCAATAAAAGGATTCATTTTTTAGTTTTTGAAACTTCTGAAATATTGAACATGAAATATAAGACTGATCTGCCAATTTGATGAATTTTTGTTAAGTCGAGATTGAACTTTTGTCGTAAAATATGAATGTCACGCCCCAGGAACAAGAGTGCGGACATTAAGGATTTACACAAGCACCTGCTAACTATAAGTACTAAACTCATGCCAAAGATGAGGACTCATAAGCAGCGGAACATAATGTAACAAAATTTATATACAAAAGAGCACACAACGCTACTTACAATTGAAGCACAACTAAGTCTAAGAAGCCTCTAAAGAGTGCACCAGAAATTCTGATAACTGGTCGAGATATGACCCCGATATACCTATTTTAAAACGCATTCATACATACCAAAATGCTTCTAGATATCTAATAGCCCAGATAGAGGTGGAGCTTACCAACTACTAAACTAGAAATCTCTGGTCTACTAGAAATGTGAGGTGTCTTGAGTACCTGAAACTGCGTTAATATAATGAAGTACCCCAAATAGGGACATCAGTACATATAAAACATGTAAGGTTATGTAAAGCAGACGGAACAACTAGTAGACGTGGAAGGGTGTTTAAATGAATAAAATATCAAGAAGGTAAATCTGAGCATATGTATGCAAGAAACACAATCCAAACTAAAACAATGACCAATCTGTAGGGAACTTACCTAGCATTGCCTTTCTTATTCATTTATATATATATAACATTCCTATAATTTGCCTAGATAATATCTTTACTTCTTTATTTGGCTTTGATGTTTCCATAACAATAACTATCAAGTAGTCGCATGATGGTCAATGGTCTGTGATCTATGATCCTTGTATGGCATCTGAAGCCCACCGTCACTACCTTGCATAAAATCTTATAATCCAGATTACGAGGCCTATCAAGGTACCCCCCCCCTCAGGACTCCTCTATAGTCTACCCATAGGCCTGTATGAGTCAGGTGAATCCACAATGGGATCTTCAAGATGACTCTATCTAAATTCCATGCACAAAATAGCGTTACACGTAGTAGCTCTAAAATACCCACCCCATGCTGCAGAGTAGTATATAATTTCCATTTGCATATAAGTTTTGTAATAAGTAACTCAGGAATCTCATTATTTGTGATATACTTGTTAATTGATTTCTTTAGATTAAGAATCATATATTGATGTGAACTATACACATATGGATAATCTGTGGATAATTGCTTGTTTTAATTTTATGATGCAATGTACCTGGTAACTTCAAGGAGTTTCGACTGAAGACATATATGGTGAAGTGGAACATGACATTTTTTTACTATAATAAAGTACTATAACTCTATAGGTTTATATATCCAAGATGGAAAGACTTGCAAGATAGGATTTCTTAGTCAAGTAATCTCATATGACATCTATACTAGGAATATGCGGCTCTGGGTCATGCCTTAATGGAAAAATAGGTTTTAGATTTACACACCTTACTTTGGGACTCACTATCTTACGTTGTGTCATCAACTCCTTCGCTGACCACTTTATGTATAATATAACATCATATAGGGTAGTATAAGAAGCTACTCAAGAAGCACCACAAGAATAAATTGTAATAATGTGGCAAGCTCAACAATTACGATAGATAAATGGCTTGTCACCACCGCCTAGTCTTTAGCTACTTCCCAAGTGGGCTTATGACTTACCTATGAGGTCAACATTACTCCCCAGTCCATACTCCACAAATAACCATCCCTCTTACCCATTTAAGTGATACCTATAAACTCAACGTTATTACTTCCAAACACCATTCTGTGAGTTCTTTGTCAAACAACGTCAGGTTCTTTTATGAGCTCATAGTTTAAGCTGGTGGAGACTACTACAATCATTGATAATAATACAAGATCATATAAGAAACTACAACATATTCTTTAGTAATTTAGGTATTTCATCAAAAACTTGGCAAGCAACAACTTTCAAGAATTATGAAAGATATATTTTTCATACCTAGCCTTCCATTTGCTGCCTCAATAAAATACAACCCAACTTCCTTTAATCAATACAATCAGCCACAACATCCTTCTATATACTCCGATCTCACAAGTACATCAATTACAATGGGAAAAATATGGACTCATGGCTTCCTATCATTATCTCGTGGTCCTACCCATTAATTAAACGTAAAACACATCTTTGAAATATATTTATGGATATAGAAGAGGAGTCTTACCTTTGGGACCAAGAAAGTAATTCCTTCCCCTTCTATTAACTAATACCACACCTTTTTCCTTCAAGAAAACAGTTGGCTAGGTATGTATATTATGGTCTATAGAGATTATGACACTTTATTCTCAAGGAAATCAACTTACCTTAAGCTTGGGAAGATTGGAGATGAAGAACCCTAGAAAAATTATGAAACAAAGATGGAGAAACTCTTAGAGCAGACCCTTGAGCATTTTTGGTATATAAAATAATATGCCTCAGGTAAAATATAAAAACACAAGTCTTTGACCGTTTTCTTAAAGTGCCACATGTCCTGCAATTATAGGGCAGTGCACATGTCTATCGTAGAATGTCCATAACTTTTTAATCCAAAGTTGTATTGATGAACCATTTGTTTTTCTTGAAACTAGACTCAATTATCTTTCACATAATAAGTTTTATCCTTCTAACTATATTAGGATATATTCTTATTCAAAGTTAGATTATAAATGAGATCATTTAAAATATTCTATTACAATGAATCCTCAAACTTGAACCTTTTCCTTAATGATGAGATCATTTAAAATATTTTATTACAATGAATCCTCAAACTTGAACCTTTTCCTTAATGAATTCTTTGACTTATTTTTGATGTAACGCTTCAAATGAATTAATATAAAGAGTACTTGGTACTTTAAACCAATTTCTACAACATATTCCCAATATCACATTGATGCATTGGTGTTTGTGAGTCACAACATATATTAAGTCACGACCCTTGGGATCATTCATCCTCGAATGAAGGTTCCACCTTAGAATGATTTTTACTCTATTGTTTTGTAGAAATTTTGGTAGAGTTTCTTTCGTGAAGAGGTTTATGCAAAACCTGTCAACTAAATATAATACATACAATATGCTTCACCAAGAATCACAATAATGTAATATTTAATGGATATCCATCAGGTTTTGGTCGGCCTTAAACAAATGCAAACTACACTAACTAATTCAACATACCTTATACTATGGATACTTCAACTCCAAGGAATATATGCTATATTGAAATTAAATATCCACACCAAGTTCATGAATATATAACATATAAATTAAGCAGTACTACAAGGCACAAATAATATTAATACTCAAACGAAAAGAGTGATGACATTAAAAACGTTGGGGAAGCTACTAGAATATGTGAGGATAGTGGGACCTCATGTTAGCTTCTTCCCAAGTGCCTTATTCTACATTCTTACTTCTCCAAAGTACCTTAACCAATGGTATCTCTTTGTTCCTCAAGTTCCTAACCTGTCAGTCTAATATTGCCACTGAGACTTCTTTAAATGATAACTCTTTTGAGAGTTTAATACCTTCTATTGGAATAACCTTTGTAGGGCCTCCTAAGCATTTGCGTAACATAGATATATGGAAGACTGAATGTATTGCAGCAAACTCTGGAGGCAATTCAACTTCATAGGCTACCTGGCCAACTTTTCAGATAAATTTGTATGATCCATCATACTTGGGACTCATCTTACCTGTCCTCCCAAATCTCATAACTTCTTTCATAGGTGATACCTTCAAGAATACCTAGTCATAAACTTGGAACTCTAAGTCTCTACACTGCATGTCTGTAAATGATTTTTGTCAGCTTTGAGCAAAATTCATGTGCTCCTTAATCAATCTTAATTTTTTAATAGCTTGCTGGACAAGAACTGATCCTAATATTTAAGTTTCACCTACTTTATACCAACTGATAGGGGATTTGTACTGCTGCCCATATAGGGACTCAAATGGAGCTATGTCGATGTTAGAGTGATAACTATTATTATAAGCAAGTTCTATCAGGAGAATGTGATCATCCCGATTGCATTTAAAGTCTAGAATGCGTGCTCTCAACATATCTTCAAGTGTTTGGATAGTACGGTTTGCTTAGCCATCTATCTATGGTGGAATGTTCTAAGGTTCTCCTGTGTCCCCAAACCTTTTCGGAATGATCTCCAAAAATGTACAAAAAACTAGGCACCTCTATCTGAAATAATGGACGGACGAGTTTTCTGCAAGTGAATAATTTCCTTTATATATAACTTGGTTTATTCTTTAGTTGTGCTTATGGATTTAACAGGAAAGAAGTGAGTTAATTTCCTCAATCAATCAAAAATCACCTAAATGGAATCATGTTTCTTAAAACAGAAATGCAAGCCTATAACAAAATCCATGTAATAGCCACCCATTTGTATACTGGAATATCCATAGTCTTAGCTAGGCCATCGTGTCTCTGATACTCTATTTGAACTTGTTCGAAATTGGAGCATTGTGCTACATACTCCTTTACATTTCTCTTCATATTGTTCTACCAGTAGACCTCCTTAACGTCATGATACATCTTTGTAGAGCCTAGATGGATTGTGTATCATGAACAATGTGCTTCTACCATAAACTACTACCTTAACCCATCTATATCGATAACACATAATCTGCCTTGGCATCTCAAGGTGCTATCTTCTACTAGATGAAATGCCATTAATTTGATATGCTCAAACCCTTCTCGATGCTGGCACAATAAGTGATTATCATATTTTTTTTCTTTCTTTAATGACACTAATGATGACTTTGGAGTATTTTGCACTAGTATGCCTCCATATTTATATTTTAGTACTCAGACTCCTAGGCTGGATAGTCTGTGCACGTCTCGTGTTACTTTTTATTCTACCCATAGTAAATATGCTAGGCTACCCATAGATAGTCTGCTACCATGTTAGGTTTCTTGGGTGGTAGAGAATGTTCACATCATAGTCCTTTAACAACTCTAGCCGGATTCTTTGTCTCAAATTCAACTTTTTTTGTTTAAAAATGTATTAGAGACTCCTATGATCTATGAATATATCAACATGTATCCCATATAAGTAGTGATGCCAAACCTTAAGTGGAAATACAACTTCTGCAAGCTCTAAATCATTAGTTGGATAGTTTTGTTCATGTTTCTTCAATTTTCGTGAAGCGTATGTTTATAACCTTCCCATGCCGCATCAAGACATGTCCTAGGCCAATGCCTGAAGTATCACAATAAACTGCATGCCCTTCTATACCCTCTGGTAAGGCTAATACTGACACTGTAATTAATTTATCTTTAAGCTCTTTGGAAATTGTTTCACAAGTATCTCACCATTGAAAATTGCTTTCTGCATCAACTTTGTCCATGGGGGTAGAAATAGAGGAGAAGCCCTCCACAAATCTTCATTAATAGCCAGCTAGACCTAAAAATTATGTACCACTATTAGAGTAGTAGGTCGAGGCCAACTCATCACAACCTCAATCTTCCAGAATTCTACACTAATGCCTTCACCAAACAACACATAGCCAAGAAAAGCCACCGAGTTCATCCAAAACTCATATTTAGCAAACTTGGCATATAACTAACTGGTGATCTCTTAATGTTTGTAGGATTGATCTCAAATGATTTGCATATGTTGTGGTGTCACGTGAATAAATCAAGACACTATCAATAAATACAATCACATAGAAATCAAGAAAGGGTTTGAAAACCCTATTTATCATATCTATGAAGACTACTAGGGCATTTCTTAGTCCAAATGACATCACAAGGATTTCAAAATATCCATATCTCATACAAAAGGTTGTTTTGGGAGTAATGACTTCTTGAATCCTTAGCTGGTGATGCCCAGATCTCAAGATAATCCTTGAAAATTATATAGTTCCTTGTAATGATCAAATAAGTCATCTATCCTATGAAGGGGATATCCGTCTTTATTGTTACTACATTCAGTTGTCTGTAACTGGTATTCATATCGTTCCATTCTTATTGCATACCAACAATGCTAGAACACCCCAAGGCGACTTATTGGGGCGACTAAAGCCTTTTTTAGGTAAATCTTTCAACTGTGCCTTTAATTCCTTAAACTTTGCTGGCACCATTCTGTAAGGTGGAATGGATATAGGTTGATTGTCGAGATCTATATTAATATCAAAATCGATCTATTTGGTTGGAGGTAACCCAAGAAGTTCAATGAGGAAACACTTCAAAATATACATTCATAACGGGCATGGATTGAAGGGTTGGTACCTGATTTTCAGCTTCAAGGTGTCTTCTTGGACCAGGTGATATAAACACCCTTTTCTATAAGTATTTGACTTCAGATAGGAAATAAACCTTCCTTTATTCATCAAGGAATTGGCTTTCCATTTCAGGACTAGCTTGCTCAGGAAACGGAATTGAGCAATCTTAGATCAAAAATAAATTGTAAGCATAGCTAGAGGATGACATCAAAATCAACCATCTCTAGATATATCAAATTTTCCAATGTTTCATAGCCAGATCCTGTTACTAGACACCCATAATATACATTTCTAGCTATAATAGATTCTCTTATTGAGGTTGATACTACAAATGGCTCACATAATAACTTTGGCTATACTCCAAATTTCTTAGCAACGAAAGGAGTAACATATTATAAGGTAGACCCTTGGTCTAGCAACGTATACACATCATAAAAGAATATAGATAAAGTACGTGTAACTATATCTAGGGATGCCTTAGAATCCTGTCGACCAGCTAATGCATATATGTGCTTCGAGTCAGCTCCGAAGCTAGATCTTCTACCTCTACCCAAACCTCTAGCTACTGGTGATTGAGGACTATGCGATGAAGATGGCGCTAATGATAAGGATGCTCTTATGGAGCTAGTATGCTGTAGCCTATCACCTATACCCACAACTCCAGTCCTGGGATAGTCACACATCTTTTGGCCCTAGATTCCACACCTATAACAAGTGGTAGATCCATATAAACTTCCCTAAGTGAGACTGGCCACACTTTCTGCAAATAGGCCATGGCAGTGGTCCTTGATTAGCACCTCTTTGGTAGCGAAAGTCGGGTGTCCTCGATGTCTGACTTTGCTCCTACCTGGATGTTGATGACTGGGTTATGACACTAACTATTGAGTGGTCTACTATATGATCCTTCCTAGGTGGACCTCTACTGGAATACGTTCTATCACCTCCCTGAGATATACTAGCTGTCCGGGCCCTTTCACTTGTTCCCTTTCCCTCTCAGCCTTACAGTTTTATGAGCGGTCTTTTGTTTGCTGAGCATGTGCCATCCATCTTGAAATATCTATGTCCTAATTTAATGCATCAATCATACAAGAACCAATCAAGTGATATCCCCATCCAACTACAAAGCGATGCTTCCTCGCATCTTGGGTACTAACCATCTCAGGCGAATATCTAGCCAATTGAGTGAACTACATGATATGCTCCCTGACTCTGTGCTTTCTCTGTCGAAAGTGTAGAAATTCCTAACCCTTTCCTCCCTGATCTCTTGGGGAAAAAAGTGCTCCACAAAGGCATTAAAAAACTCATTCCAAACTACTGGGGAAATATTTGGTCCCTTAGAATCCATCCACATTTCATATCATGCGATGCCAATATCTTTCAGTTGATAGGAGGACAATTCAACTTCCTCTGCTCTAACATATACATAACCCTAAAAATTCTATTTATCTCATCTGAAATTGTTGTAGGTGCTCTATCACATTTGATGAAAGATGGGGGATTCGTATGAAGGAAATCATGTAGTCTGGCTCCTTAGGTAATTTTAGGTGCAACTGCATTTTGTCCTCAGACCTGAGTAGCTAAAAAATGAGTAAGCAATTGAATTTCCCCTCTAAGAGGCACCTGGTGGTGGTACAAGCGTTGCATGAACTACTGCTGGCACTATTGCAGGTGTAGAAACTTTTGTAGACCCTTCTGTCCTAGGAATCTGAGGATTTGGTAACTTAGGACATGTCAAAGTGATGGTTTGATCACCCAACAGTTGAGTCTGCTTTGAAAAAGCTCTCTCCTGGGTAGTGCTAACAGTGGCTCACGGGCCAACGTTAACTCTTCTTGTAAAAGACATAATTCGTATCACAAATAAAAAGAATGTGAGTAAGAATTAACAAGCTATGAAGTAGCTCAATCACACGATCTAGGTTATGAAAGAAGGTAAAATTCCTCAATACCCATGTTGTCCCTAAATTATAAATATGGTGAGCAACACTTTCAGAAGAAAGGTCCTACTAAAAACGACTTTATGGACTCCCAAGGACACTTGAACCTTGTGCTTTAATACTAAGTTTGACACGTTCCATCTAGAACGGGGTGGACATCGAGGATTTACACAAGCACCAACTTACTATAAGTACTAAACTTATGCCAAATATATGGACTCATAAGGAGTGGGAAATAAGCCAAGACACATAATAAAACATATATAAATAAAGGCCCACGGGCTACTTAAAACTGAAACACAACCAAGTCTAAGAAGTCTCTAAAGAGTGCACCTGAAAATCGGACAACTAGTCGGGATAGGGTCTTGACATACCTATTTTAACACATACACAAACATACCAAGATATAGGCCTCTAGATATTTGATAGCTCCAGATAGAGGTGGAGCTTACCAACTACTAAACTAGAAGTCTTTGATCTACTAGAAATGTGAGGTGTTCTGAGTACCTAAACCTGCATTAATAGAATGCAACGCCACAAAATAGGGATGTTAGTACATATAAAACATGTATAGGTATGTAGAGAAGACAGAACAATAAGCAGACATGGAAGGGTGTTTAAATGAATCAAATATCAAGATAGGTAAATATGAGCATATGTATGCATAAGGCACAATCTAAACTAAAAGTATGACCAATCTGAAGGGTCTCACCTAGCATTACCCTTCTTATTCATTTATACATACGTAACATTGCTATAATTTGCCTAGGTGATATCTTTTCTTCTTTATGTATCATTTCTATATCCGTAACAATAACTAACAAGGAGTCAAATGATGGCCAATTGTCTGCGATTTGTGATCCCTGTATGAAATCTATAGCCCACTATCACAACCTTGCATGAAATCTTATAGTCTAGGTAATGAGATTTGTTGAGGAACATCCCCCAGGGATCCTGTATAGTCTACCTGCAGGCCCATATGAGTCAAGTGAATCCACAATGGGGAATTCAAATCGACTCTATATAAATTCTTTGCACTGAATAGCTTCTCATGTAGTGGCCATAAAATACCCACCCCACACCGCAGAGTAGTATATAATCTCCATTTGTATGTAAGGCTTGTAATAAGTAACTAATGAATCTCATAACTTATGTTGCACTTGTTAATTGATTTCTTTAGATTAAGAATCATATATCTATGTGAACTAAACACATATGGATAATCTGTGGACAATTGTTTGTTTTAAGTTTATGATGCATATGTACCTGACAACTTCAAGGAGTTTCGACTCAATACATATCTGGCGAAGTGTAACATGACTTTTTTTACAAGGAAAAGAGTACAACAACTTTATATGTTTATACATCCAACATGGAAAGACTTGTAAGATAGGAATACTTAGTCAAGTAATTTCATATGTCATCTACACTTGGAACATGCGACTCCTGGTAGTGCCTTAATGGCGAAAGAGATTTTAGCTTTACATACCTTACTTTGGGACTCAGCTATGTCCCTTCTTATCCTAAACCACCAAAAATGTTATTTTAGATTATCATACATATTCACCACACCAGGATGGATGGAATATCTAGCACAATGGGCCTTCTCTAATATCAATCTCACCTAATCCCCTACCTTAGGCACAAAGATCCCACCATTTATCCTTAGGAACCCTCAAAATCAATACTAGCCGTCTTAGTTTCACCCCTCAACACTTTACCGCAATTAAGCATATTCTAGCATCCTTAACCTGATGAGCAAAAATCTGATCAAGCAATAAAGATCTAGCCTCAACAAAGGCCAAAATACTCTGAGGAAGGGATACATCCAACCGAACCATCTATCTAGCGAGCGATTGAACCTCCAAAGTAAGGGCCTCTCCTCAGCCCGCAAGAATGCAAAACTCCCCATACTAATGGTCTTTCGGCTTAAAGCATCTGCCGCTACATTTGCCTTCTCAGGGTGATATAGAACAGAGATGTCATAATCCTTAAGCAACTCCAACCAACTATGCTATCTCATGTTCGGATTAGGCTGAGAAAAGATGTATTCGAGACTCTAGTGATAAGTAAAGATCTTACAATGCACCCTATAAAGATAATCTCAACACAACTTCAACACAAACATAACCATAACCAGCTCTAAATCATGGATAGGGTAATTTCCCTCATGCACCTTTAACTGTCTAGAAGCATAAGTTGTCACCTTCCCCTTGCATCAATACGCCATCCAAATCCACTCCAGAAGAATCATAATATAACACAAATGGAACTCTCTCCTCGGGTAAAACGAGAATAGGTACTGGAGTCAACAAATCCTTGAGCTTTTAAAGCTCGCTTAGCACTCCTCCGACCATTGAAATGACACATCCTTCTGAGTAAGTCTGGTCAATGGGGCTTCTATAGAAGCGAATCCTTGAACAAGATGTCGATAATACCATACAAAACTAATGAAAATCCAAATCTCAGTCACAGAAGTAGGCTTAACCCACTCATGATCAGCTGCCACCTTGGCCGTATCTATCATAATACCATCCTTCATCACTAAATGCCCAAGTATTGCCATAGACTCGAGCCAAAACTCACACTTTGAGAACTTTGCATATATTTTATCCTCCCTCAATCTTTGAAGTACAGTCGTCAAACACTGAACATGATCAACCTCACTCTTGGAATAAACCAAGATATCATTTATAAACACAGTCACAAATATCTCCAAATAGGGCTTGAACACTCAATTCATCAACTCCATAAAAGTAGCTAGGGCATTAGTCAACCCGAATGGCATAACCATGAACTCATAATGACTATAATGGATCCTAAAAGTTGTCTTTGGGATATCAAACTCCCAAACCCTCAACTAATGATGGACAAACCTCAAATCAATATTGGAGAATAACGAGGCACCTTGACACTAGTAAGAAAGGTCATCGATGCTAGGCAAAGGATACTTGTTTTTTATGATCACTTTGTTCAGCTCGCGATAGTCAATACATATTTTCATAATGTCATCTTTCTTCTTCACAAATAGGACAGGAGCACCCTAGGGAGACACACTCAGACAAATGAATCCCTTCTTCAACAAATCTTCTAATTGCTCCTTTAACTCCTTTAATTCAGCCGGATTCATCAGATAGGAGCAATAGAAATAGGCTTAGTACCTAATTCCATATCAATAGTAAAGTCGATGTCATGATTCAAAGGGACACCAGGCATATCGGTTTGAAATACATCCATAAACTCTCTAGAAACCCTTGTAGTCTTCAGTGATGTTGACTCTTGTGAATAGACCCTAACATGAGCCAAATATGACAAACATACCATCTCCATCAATTAAAATGCATGCATATAAAAAATAACTCCTTTGGGATATGAGCTAGGTGCTCCAGTCCACACCAACTCAGGAAAGTCGAGGTAAGATAGGGTCGATCTTCGGGTGACACTCAAGAATAGCATAATAAGGTGACGACTAATCCATGTCTAATATTAGATCGAAGTAAACCATATCCAACAATATCAAGTCAGTAACAGTATCTCTCCCCATAAAAGTCATAACATAACCTTAATACACCCGATTCACCACTAATGATTCACCTACGAGGGTGGAAACATAAATAGGCTCAACAAGTAGCTCATTCATAATATCATGATCAGAAGCAAAATAATATTACACACAAGAATAAGTAGAGCCTGGATTAAAGAATAAGTAAAGCCTCGGCTCTATCTTGGATAGCATAGTAGACTCTCTGCCCACTACTAGCCTGTAGGCCTCCATGGGCTCAACCTCTCACTGTTCAATGACCTCCCCTAGTGCCACCCCTTATGCCTTGAGAGGTGTCTCTCGCTACAGGTGGTGGAGCTGGATGGGCTAGCTGAGTCCCTGAAGAATTGGCTAGAGGTGCACTGTGTGGCCAACGGTCCAGAAGTGACCAACCTCATAAAAAACATAACAAGCCTTGGGGTCTCGCCCTTGAGATAATTGTGCCGAAGAACCACCACGTCAGGCTGCCCCAAGAGAGCTATTATAGCATGTTGAGGTAGGCTTAGACCAGTCCGTATTATCAGATGTGGGGACGGCTACGTGGACTACCTTGCCTTGATGGCCCTACATCTAGAACTCTCTATCTCATGGCTAGGGTCCACATAATTGGCTATGGAGTAGGATTCTCTTCCTCGCATCTTGTCTACCCAGTCTGATGCACTCTACAACATGAGCATGACCCACTGCACTCTGAAATATGCCTCTAGCTAGAACCAAAGAAGTTGTAGCCTCTTGAAGATACCTTGGCAATCCCTTGGTGAATCGTCAAATCCTCTCGAACTCCGTAGGGATACTGGACAAGGCATTTCTGGACAATGTATGGAATCTGGCCTCATAATCTAAAAGTGACGTAAAACCCTGCTGAAGTCTGCTGAGCTCATCCCAATGACTATTTTGAAGACTATATGGTACCAACATCTCCAAGAATACCTCTGTAAACTGCTGCTACATCATGAATGGAGATCCAACAAGTCGACGAGCCAAAAATGACCTCAACTACTCCTTAATTAGGCTGGTGAAATGGTAGGAGGTATAACCAAGTCCGTGTGTCTTGAGGATGGACAAATTACATAGCCAGTCTTGACACTCTAATAAGAAGTCATAAGCTCTATCACCCAGGGTGCTATCAGATCTCGGGGGAGCCAATTGTACAAACCGCTCAAAGCTCTTCTGCATGTTGTGGACAAAGCAGGCCTACTAGTAAATATGGGTACAAAAAAATCTGGGTGGTGCAGTAGATAAAGCAATAGCCAATCCCTAAAGCTGCAAAACCAAACTCAGCTGAGATGTCAGAGGCAGAATTATAGAAGTCAGAGGAGGATCTGCTAGGACTGAGGAAGGACCAACATGGATCAGGGATAGCTCAGCTAGAGGTATAGAAGGTCCAATTGGCACTATATAAGTCGGTGCATCATTAATAACTACGGCCGGAGGAAATCTCTCCAATCTAGCCAATACTCGCAATAGTAAATCTTGAATTGAGGGCATAGAATCTGGAGCTGAGGGTGGTGGAATAGGGTTTATATTCCCTATAGCTCATAATCAAGATAAGGAGAAGCCGATCTGGTCTTTCCCCTGGACGAAGCTTCCTCTCTAGCA